>BQNB010147185.1:0-16471 GCA_026074375.1 Tanacetum coccineum
CGGGAGGGCAAAATCAGTATTTTCTTAACATGGCTAAAATAAGTCAGGTTGGGTTCTGTTTTTGAAATTCCAATAATATTTTTAATATGATTAGTTTTTTTGGGTAAAAGGGACAATGTGTCCCCGGTTAAATAATTTTTAATATGATTAGTTGATTACATAATACTGTATTAAGTACTATAACAGTAACCTAAACTTTTTTTTTCCTGAATAACTATGTTTTAAGGTTGGAAGCATATTTGCACACTTCTGACTTTGATTCATTTGACCCATGTGAGACGAAATATAACAAAACCCGACCAGGCAAAAAGTTCACTATGTACTTAATGATATATTTGCTGCTATTGGTGGTGAAAAAGTTATATTTTCACAAACCATGTAAATAAGTTTTAATTTGCGAACTGGTCAAATGAAGAATTTATTTTTCTTTCTAATCAAACCATGAAATTTTTATGTACGGACATAAAGGACCTCTCACATTATGCCTTATATGTATCATTTTGCGTTATGGTCTAATGAAAGCTGTTTTGTAATCGCAGTATAAAAGTGTTGCAACCTTAACCTCCCAAAGACCAGTGAAACCGTTGTCTAGCATGACTAGCTGATATATCTCCATAAAGACGAGATCGCCTTATCCAACCAGTAACTTCTTGTTGCCATCAGCTATATTGATCGAACATTTCTGGTCCCGGCACAACCTTTTCTCTTGTTGTAAGTTGTAATCATTCCAGAGCTGTCTATGTAACTTAATTTCTTGATGAATTAACAACTTGTATCTATAACAATTGATTATATGATGTTATAAATTTCTATTTATTAACCATTACCTTATCTTATCAACCTTTTGTTACGAGTTCATTGAGATGAAATTGTAAGCATTAGACTTTGAAAATGCATATATTACAAAGGGCTGGTAACAATGTAAGCTTGTGCTCCTCTGGAGAAAGAAATATAGCTTTGATTTGAAACCTGAATAGCTCAAAATAACTATTCTTAAGAAGTCATAGTGTGATGGTATTTACCTCAAATTGATGAGTCTAATGTATTTCAAAATTCCCTCAATCCATGCCACCAGACTATCCAACAAGTTGAAGTATAGCCATCTGAAAGTGATTTTGGTTTGTTTTTTGTATGCCACCCTAAAACTGTATAAGCCTTTACTATTTTCCCATCAAACTTAAATTCGATCATAGTTAAGAAACACTAAACATTGTCTAGTAGTACATCATTTTACCTAAATACTAAGAAAGTCAGTCACTCCACTTAACCATGTCTATGACGGATGTATTTGGGTAACTTTGCCTTCCCCTATTGAACTCAAGAGGCGAAAACATGTTGTCAATCTTTTCACAATTCAATGAATTCTAGAGTAGACTGTATTATATAACGGAGATGGTCATCATTATATAATGGAGACATGTCTTATCTATTTACTAAAATATGTTCAACAACTAACTTAATCCGCAGGTATGCTGCCAAGGAACATATAGACATATTCCCAGTCACATTACAGGCATGGCGATTTTTAGGTTCAAGGACTATGAACAATGAACACATCGTCGTTATGAGATGTTTTATGGTACTCATATGATGGCCGACATAACTTTCTCATTACAGGTTTATTCAGTACATTTTTCTTCTAAAAATTATACTGTGATAAACTTGATGTCCACAATTTCATGACCCTACCATCATATCATGTATAATTGTTATTCCCAAATCAATAATTTATTGTTATTGAAAACAATGAAATATATTAATCCATTAGTTCATTTTGTATTGTCAAGGTTCCTCACCATGATTTCTTAATCACATCCAATGAATAATGATGTCCACATAGCTAAGATCTTTTGATCAAGTCACCCTTTTGAATACCTAAGGCTTGGTCAAGCTATTTCAGGGACACCTACTACAAATATGTATGTATTCACTACACATTATTTTAAAGCAGCACCAGCATATGAAACTTCCTTCATATATCAGATGCAACAGACAATGACAATGTGCATATATATAGTTTAATATTGTCAAGTATGACATCTGAACTTCTAGATAGAACAATGTCAAAAGCACTGAACGTAGGTCAACAGTGCCGAAGGGACACATTGAGAATTAAGAACGAGTCAAGGTCAATGCCCTCTGAAACTTACAAATGATCTCAGCGACCTCCTTGTAGTACGAACTATAAGAAATTATTGTTAAACGAGCAAAAAAAATGCCTACGTAAGTGCACGCCAAGAACCGATGAGTAGATATTGTGAAGCTCGTGTGTCTAACCGCATGAAAATAACAAGTAAAAAATGCAGAATCTGTTATATGGGTTATGTTAGGGTGTGTTTGTTTCAATAAAATGTTTTGACTACCACATCTTACTGGTAAGAGGTGATCATAAAGTCTGAATCTTAATAAAATAACATTGTTTGTGTTTTTTTTAAATTGTTTGAATAGCATTGATTGTGTATTTTTTAAAGTATATATTAAACTATAAAATAAGATGAATAAGTAGCTTTAATGTATTTTTGAAGATTAAATATATACAAAGATACGATTTTGGTGCACCCATGTCAACAAACGTGTTGCGGTTATCACTTTAATTCGTCGGTTTCACGAAAACTAGCTCAATTTTTGGTCCAATGAACCCGAAATTGCAAACCCATATACGATATTAAACTGATAACAACGACGATCAAATAAGTATCTAGCCCAAAATGTATTACAAAATTAGTTTATGTTATTTCACTTACCCAACTTAAAAACTTATATATCCTTTAATTTGCTTATAGCTAGGTCCAGCCCAAAATGATACACACTAGTCACCTACCCTTAAATGTACTATAACCTAAATTTTCGTCATATCTACACAACACTTTACTGCCTTAATTTCCTATTATTTTATCTCAAACAACCACCAAACTTTTCTAACCTAAACACAAGACATGATTCTCTTGATGTTGATATTAAAACACATGAACCCAAAATAAATATCAAATACTTCATTCTCAAACCCACGAATGAAACACAAAAACACTCGTGTAGTTTTTGTTCTTTGTTAAGATCGAATGATACCCTGATTTCTTTGTTTATCTTTGGTAATTTTCTGCCGTTGTTTGATATTTCGGAGTGGTGATTAGTAGAGGTTAAGAGGCAATCAGGGGATAATCAGCCTCTTACCGGGGTAAGATGGTTTGGGTCTAAGCCGTCTGACTGAAAGAAAAAAAAAAAAACAGCCGACTACTCTGACCGCGTCGGACCTGTGTAAACTAGCGTCATGATTGGTCAGATGTTTTTGTAGAAAAAAAATCACGCCTTTAGTCGAGCCAAGCCCGCTTGTGGGTTTACGTCTCTTGTAATATATAAACAATGAAAGAATAATACAAATTAACCTACTGGAATCTATTGTCTAACATACAAAATCTAATATCAAATGGTTGTTGATTGTTAAACCAACTTTACTAATCATCCATATGAGAAGCAATATGAAAACCTTAATGGACCTTAACCCACACACTGGCTTAGGCCAATTATGTATTGGCTAATACTTCCCCGCAGTTCGAACGATGAAATCGCGAAAGCTCAAGCCGGGAGAAAAACACGTAATGCTATGACTAAGAGATGTCTTTTATCATGAGAAGAATCTTCAAAGTCTTCATAATGCACCAACTTAAATAATGAGTAACGCTTTTAATTGCAATACATTGCTTTTCGTGGCGAGAGATGGAACAATGCATTTGTAATGGCTTATATAAGAATGAAAGGATGATTGATGATAGGCAAACATAAGACGAAACATAAAAAAAATCATAATTTAAAAGGAAAAGCAAGGCTCATAACGACGAGTAGGTTTTGAAAATAGAGATGGAAAGATTTGACATGGTGGGTATAAATGCAACGGTTCATGACGACCGAGTAGGTTTTATGATCGAAATCGCTCCGATACCATGTGATACGAACCTATCATATACTAGGCTCGTATGGGTTCATAAGTCCATGTGTAGAACTCACTCAAAAACCATGTTGGCTAGCTATGATAACCCTTGTTGATTGTTTACAACCCCGAGGCTATACTTTTATGTATGTTATTTATTATTCGATTACGACAACTAATTATCTCACGATATATGCAACAAATCTATCTCACATGTCCTAAGCAGGACTTGAACCCCAACCAAATAGTTAGGGAGCTTCTCACACAACAAGGGGTACCGTTAAGCTAAACTTTATTAATCATCGACTATTTATAAAGTACATATGAGAAGCAATATGAAAAGCCTAAGAACCCTAACCAACACAGGACTTGAGCCAACTATCTATTGGCTAATAAAATGATGGTAGCATAATTCGTCACAGATGGAATCTGACGATATTTAGCTCTTTCTGAATACGCGCTGATTCAAGCCCAAATAAAATTTTGCCGTTACCATATAATATTCATTTTACCCGGTGATAAATAAAGCATTCGTGTCTGTTTTTATCTCTTGGAAGTTTTATAAAACGAGAGACTCCCAACAACTTGGTTCAACTAAAAGTCTACAAAATATGTTGTTCTACATTGACGCAATGTATAATAGTAACATAATAGACGAGATGTTGTTTGTAAATCACCTCCAACACATTCATTGATTTTGCTTGCACAAATGCAACATATAACATGACATTATTTAGTTAGTTGAAGAGATAGACCAATATAATATATATCAAAGAGTAAATTGCATGTTTCGTCCTTGTGGTTTACAAACACTCTCACCTTTCATCCTCATTTCAAACTAAGTACACCACCCATCCCTATGGTTCATAAATCTTGCATGTATGGTCCTTCCGTCATACTACCATTAGTATACTGCCCCCACGTGCGAAAAACGTGAGGGAAAAACTGTCCTTTCACATCTCACCTATACTACCAACATAAATATAAATGGCTAGCTATGCTTATTCAGTAATTTCATCCTCTTCCCAATTCAAAAACACTCTAAACCTAAAAATTAAAAATCAAAATCAAAACGGAACATTGCTTTTGTGGACTTCTCGCCATTCTTAGAACTTTGTTCCTGGAAGGTGATTTTATAGTTGTCTACATGTTGAAGGAGGTTGTGAATATATTCGTTGGGTAGATTGATGTGTTTCAAAAGCTTTAAATTTATAATGACTGAAAATACCAATTTTATTATAGGGAAACACACGGGTAAAAGTATAACCCACGTATGTAGTATAATCTTTTTAGGTAAGACCAGGTCGTCCACAGTGATTTGAGTAGTATTCAAATAATCAGAAGAGAATAGACTTTAACAATTTTGTAAATAACTTTTTACCAGTGATAATAAAGATGACTACTCGGATAGTTGAAAATAATTCATCAGTGTTGGAAATGATTAAGACCTCAAAGATGGAACCTTTAACTTATAAAAAGGATTTCTCGTCAGAAAACGTTTTCACAAATTAACTTAATTAACTCAAGACTTATATTTAGTTAACTAGACCAAATGTGTCACTCAAATAATCCAGTTTCTAATATATCAAAGCTTATTTTGTTTATCAGTTTACGAAAGTGGATTTCTCGACACAGACGTTAAAGATCATAGACAAATCTTTAAAACCACATAGATCATAACGGGTCTTTCGACCTATACCGATATGATTATATAATCTAAGATTGATAAGCAAAACCGATAAGATAAGATATAATAGGATTGCAACATAAGCTTGAGATTAAAGAGATCACGATCATACCAAACACTTATTCATTATCATAACATCACCGAGTAGTCATGAGAGATTTAGCCTCTCATGGCTAAGGAGTTCATAACATAACTTGATTTGATAACAAACTTCATTCTTTTACTAAACTAGTATGATGTTCTTCGTCGTTCTTGGTGATTTGATCTTGATTCTTCAAAGGATATGGTGTTTATGCTTGGAGAATGCTTGGAAAGTGTTTAGGACTTCATAAGGGGAGTATGAGATTGATTATTGAATGATTGAAATGTGTAAAATTCGTCCTCTATTTATAGGCTGAGTGAGGGGTGAAAGTGCGGCGCACAAAAGATTTTGTGCGGCGTACTTGGTGATTAAATGCAAGGGAATTAAATGTTTAGTGAAGAAGTGTGGCACACAAAGGGAATTGTGTGGCGTACTTAGGGTATTAATGCAGTAGAATTTAAGTCTTATTTTTATTTTTCGTCATGAGATGAGAAGTGCGGCCGCACTAAAGGTAAATTGATGCGGCGTACTTGTAGAGTTAATGTGTTCAATTGATTAAGTCTTTAATTCCATTGACTTGAGAGGAAGTGCGGCGCACAAGGGATAAGTGCGGTGCACATTTGTACTTTTGAGCTTGATTCTTTATCTTTTTTTGTATATAGTGTTCCCGAAGTGTAATTACTCGATCTTTGTTGTGTTTGAGCTCGGGATATCTTCAAGCGAACCTGCACATATTTTATGCTTATTAAGTATCGAAAGTTCACGAGAAATGATTAAATATATACAAATAACGCCACCAAAAACATGTATAATTTGGGCGTTATCAAATCTCTCCACACTTAGTTGTTGCTTGCCCTCAAGCAATCAAAGCGAGAAAATAAAATCATTTATCGTGACGTGGAAAAAATTTGGATTTTATAAGTGTTTAGAGGTTTAGATAACTTTTCAGGCATTGACATATAACTAAGCACCTCACATAGGTAGATGTGTTTGATTTAGAATTCAATCAGTTCACTCAGATAGGGTTTTATATATATTTTTGTGAAGACACTCAATTTGCACAGTCATAATCTAGACAACTACCATATGCTTGTACTTGACACATAAACCTGACCGAAGGGCGAAACTTGATACTAAAGCGGGAACATATACTAATCTTCATGTGCCGGAACTTAAGCCTTTATTTCTTTGAACTTCTATATATATTACACATTTTTTTCATACCATATAATAATAACTAAGGCTTGGCACAAAACTTCATCTTTCAACTTTAACTTCTTACTTAGGTATTTCAACAACTTAGCATTAAAGGGAGTGCTTACAAGAACAAAAACTTGCGGGATTCATAACATATGATTGCTCATTCCTTAACTCAAACAAGCTAAAGGCATCAATTATCTTGGGTACCAAAGGTGGGTACCCGAATATTCTAAAGGCTTATAATTCTCACAATTTTTGGTGGGTTGATTTTGTGCTAGTTAAAATGTCAATCCGCTTGGATTTGCCTTACTAAGAGCGTTTTTTAATTTTTAAAGCATATATATATTTAAGATTTTTGTTTTTGAAAGTATCAGTTGGTAAAAATTTTGGCAGGGCAAACATGGAGGGATATGATTAATTTTTCCTATTTGGCTCTCCTCCACACTTAAGTTGAACATTGCCCTCAATGTAATAACTGATAATAAAGATAAAATAGGGAAAATTAAGGGAAGACGGTACTTCCCGGGGCATAGAGATATATAGCAGCGAGAGAGCTATCATTGAGCAGACTTCATAATTTTCCAAATCTTAAAACTATATTACCTGCATAAAAGTAAACACACAAAAGCACACAAAAAAAAAATATTTTTGTTTTTTTATTAGATAATAAATATAGGATATGAGCGAAAGAATGGAGGAGGGACTCCTCCACACTTAAGTGAAAGCATGTTTGCCTCCGAGAACTAGCGTTAATTTTTAAGAGAGTCGGATAGCTAGAATCGAACCTTGGATCTGTCGTTCTTTAGAAAGATATGGGGTGAGTAATGCTTTCCCTTTGGTCTGTTAATCTTCTTCTTCTGATATAGTTTGGTCGTGTGCCATTAACAATTAAATGTTTTTCCATCCTTTTCCATAGAGTTCAATTTACCCGGATGGATATTGATGTTTTACTTCGTTAGCTATGGTCCTAGCCATGAGATATGAGGGTTTTGGATGTTTTGAATTAGATTACTTTAAGTGATAGAGGCGAACCTTGTTTCCACGTTTGAATTCTTTTTAATTCTTAGTTTTCTATCGTGCCAGACTTTGGTTCTTGCTTTGTATAATCGAGAGTTTTCATAGGCTTGATGTCTAAGTTCATCTAATTCGTGTAACTGAAACATTCGTTTTTCACCAGCAGCGATCAGATCTGGATTGCAATTCTTTAAGGTCTAGTATGCACGGTGTTCAATTTCAAATGGTAAGTGGCAGTTCTTTCCATAAATGAGTTTGTAGGGTGTGGTACCGGTAGGTGTTTTGTAAGCAGTGCAAAAAGCCCACAGAGCGTCATCAAGTTTTCTTGACCAAATAGCAAGATTATCTTTAACAGTTTTTTCAAGAATTCTTTTAAGAGCTCTGTTTGTGTTTTTGACTTGACCACTAGTTTGAGGGTGATATGATGTAGAGAAACGGTGGTTAACTCCATATCTTTTCATAGTTTTTTCCATTATTTTGTTGCAGAAGTGAGTACCTCGGTCGCTGATTAGAGCGTTGGCCATTTCGAAACGGCAGAATAGTTTCTTTAGGAAAATGATAACCACTCGGGCATCATTGGTTGGTAAAGCTTGAGCTTTGGCCAATTTAGATACGTAATCAACAACGACAAGAATGTATTCAAATTTATGCGATTTTAGGAATGGTCCCATAAAGTCAATACCCCATATATCAAAAATTTCACATACTTGAATGTTGTTTAAGGGTCTCTCATCACATTTTGATATATTTCCCGTCTTTTGCCATGCTTCGCAAAGTTGAACTAGAGTATGAGCTTCTTTTATGATTGTCGACCAGTAAAATCCTGAATCTAGGACCTTTTTAGCAGTTACATTTGGTCCATAATGTCCACTGGTTGGTCTGTGGTGACATTGATCTAAGATTGTTCGGATTTCTGGTCTAGATACACAGCGTCTGATTATTCCGTCAGAACATATTTTAAAGAGGTAAGGTTCTTCCCAGAAGTAATGTTTGAGGTTAGAGAAGAATTTGTTCTTTTGTTGATACGTCATCCCTTTTGGTATAATATTAGCTACCAAGTAGTTTGCAAAATCTGTAAACCATGGTTCATTTCTGGTGTTGATTTCCATAAGGGTCTCTCCAGGAAAGTTATCATCCACTTCAGTGTCATCACTTGACTCGTCATTTTCAATTCGGGACAAGTGGTCAGCTGCGACATTTTCTGTTCCTTTTCTATCCTTGATGTTGTCCCAGTTGTAGGATACCTCTTGTTGGATCCCACTTCAATAGATCGAATTCCTTAAGCTTGTTTAAGGTTTAGTTATATTAGATAAATCTAACACAACTATAGTAGAAACTTTGTTAAGTGTATTAAATATTATGCGGAATCTAATCTTTAATATAGAAGAATTCTTAATGAAACAATAACACAAGATCAAACAATAAAAGCTTCAATATTATTAAGAATAATACGAATACTCTCCTAGTATTAGGGTTACAAAACCTTGAAGCTATGAATAACACTTATCAAATCGTAAACAACATATTAAACTTTATACCCTAGGACCTTCTTTTATACACCAAGGAGTCCTAGTCGATTTACAATATATTCCTAAGACTTATAATATTCTGTATGATCTATTCTATAAATAACTAATACTTATCACGTAAGTAATCTTGATCTCCAAACAATCTTTATCCTTTCTTCTGTCTTTATCCTTTCTCTGACAGTAGATACTCTTTCAGTACTCTTAATCTTTGAACAGTAGTAACTTATACACCAGCAGCATTAACTGAGCAGCGGTAACTCTAAGATCATCAAGAAGTCTTTTAATCCCAACAATCCTCCCATAAACTTGATATTCTTCTTCAAAATTTCAAGTTTCTTCATTGAAAGCTTCATTAATCACCAGGAGGATGCTTCCAAACACTTCATTGATTTTTAAGCTATTTTGTGAGAAGTTTAAGAAGCTGATATGCCATTTCACTAAAATGATCACATTGAAACTTCTTGTTTAACATATCAGTAATTGTATAAGGTTTAAGATAATATCTCTTTTCTACCAACATATAGATCTGCATGTGTTGCATCCTTAAGAAATGTACTCCACAGGAGTCATACAACTTCCATTCTAACACTCTGTAATCTTGTTGATTTCTCCATACTGTATCTTCTACATGAGGTTCAAACATTACCTTTAGATCACCCTATAACACTCTCTCATAGCCCTCCTCTGTCCTTGTTGACCCATGCTTAGCTTTTACCAATTTCCATAGAGTTTCTAAATCTTCCCTGTCAAAGCTTTTGAGCATATGACTAAAGACTAAGTACATCTTTGAACTTCCATCAGCCCTGATTATCTAGTAATAGGTTTTCTTCCCTTCTTTATGGATCTTTTAGTCAACAATGCTTGGAGGCTTAACAGCAGAAGGAATAGCATCAATTGCTACTTCCTCTTTATCAGGAACAATTTCCATGAGCTCTTTAATCTTAGCTGCTTCTTGATCATTATCCACTTCAGCTGTTTCTTGAACATCATCTACCTTTTGCTTTTTAGTGACCTCTTATTCCAGCTCAGTGCCTGATCTCTTTGAACTACCCTCCATCACTTCTACTTCAGCTTTCTTTAAATTCGCTTCCAGCTTTATTTCTGCCTTCTTGGAACTCTCTTCCACCAACTCAGTTCTGAAGTCAACAAATGTATTCACCCTCTTAAAAGCTCTGTCAAACATCTTCTGAATAGAATCAAAAGATTTATTCTTCAAGTCTTTGGGCTTCTTTCCTTCCATATTCTTTAGGTAAGTACACATGATTTTTCTTTGTTGAGCTTGGGTTGGTGGTAAAACAGAAATAGAGCTGTGTAAAAACAGACAGAGTGATTTGGTGAGAAAAAGAATTGAGAGAAGTGGTGAGTTGAAAAACAGAAAGAGAGTTGAATATATTAAAAACAGACAAAGTATTTGGAATGGAATTGGAGTTAATACTGGTGACTAAAAGTTAATGCTGCTAGGCATAAACTTACTGCTGCTGGTGAAAGTAAATGTTGTTAGGCATAAACTTACTACTACTGTTGAAAGTTAATGCTGCCAGGCATAACTTACTATTGCTGGTGACAGTTAATGCTGTTGAGGGTATTTTCATAAATACTTCGATTAAGGGTTTCAATCACTTTCGACTCTGAAAGATTGATTATTGTTTGTTTTCAAGCAATTTTCACATCCTACGGGAATTATTATATTATATTACTCGACTCGATTTTATCAAATCAATATAATAGGCGCCGGCTGGAGTGGAGAGTTGTAACGATTTCTACGTTGTGTATTCAGATATGAATGCCTTGAAGACCTTACTATTTTTGAAAGTTTAATTTTGTACATAAAAAAATACAAATCAAACAAATATTTTCCGTATTGTTTCTATTTTATTTTCTTTTATATAAAACATTTAAAAATACCAAAAATATTTTTATTTTATTCTATCTTTTTTACATAAAAATTCAAAAATATTTTCCATTTCTATTTTATTTTTTATTTTCTTTTATATAAAAATAAAAATGATGATAATAAAGATTACAAATGAGTTAACAAAAAAATTTTGATAATACCAAAATTTCATCTGTATTACTTCATGGTGCATAAGCCTGCAATCTTCTTCCATACCAAATTCATTGCATTTTCCCTAAACACCTAAACAGTTTACAATTTTGGTTCAAGTAGAATAAATCTGATCCAATAATCATTTCAGATCATATACAAGGAGAGGACGAGAACACTGAGGACGTCCAAATGGCCGATCATTTTAGACCGATGGAAGAGCTACTCTGAATACCTATCTTAGGCATTGAAAATGCTATCGTTGTTCCAGTTGTTCTAGCAGATCAATTTGAATTGAAACCTGAGTTACTTGATTTTGTAAGTAACTCTTCTTTCTTTGGTCTTGAAAATGATGATCCTCATTCACACATCAGGAGATACCCGAACTTCAAAATAAAGCAGGTGCCTGATGATGTAGTGAAGTTGATCTTATTCCCGTTTTCACTTAAAAGAGCAGTCGAGGCATGGCTTGAAAATGAACCTCCGAATTCCATCACATCTTGTGTAACACCCCCAAATTGGGTCGCAGCGGAATAAGGGTCCGGGGCGTGTTACTTCAATGATCAATAACACAAGTATTATATTTAGAACTGACCAAAAGATCATTTAAAACTGATACATTGGATTTAACAAAGTATTTGTTTACATAAGCCCGAAGCGTCACATTTTCACCTTGTTTCAAAAATACAAAAAAGATTTCAAGCCATAACAGATATAAAAAATGTAATGCGACAAAATCTTTAATGCATGATATCCAAATCAAAACCACCAATGTATCCCTTGCACCTCGTGCTTATTGACCTCCTGAAAAATATTGCTTTAAAACGTCAACAATAATGTTGGTGAATTCATAGGTTTATAAATCGTATATTGTAGGACTACAAGTTTGTCCTAAGAGTGTATGATATGCAAGAACAGATTCAGACATCATAATAAAAAATGTAATTACGTTGCCCTAACTCCAATGACACTGATGCTCTAGACATGAATTAATACAATATAAATGCCTAACATAGCCCATGTTTGATGTTCTAGACCCCTCAACATCCTATAATCGACAGATGGTATACTTCGTTATTGTCCAGTGATAGCTGATCACCCAAACGGGGATGTCAATCCCAATAGATATATTCATACATTCGCAACTGCACAATCCAGTAAATGGACAGTTCATGTATATGATGGCTCAACCAAGGATTAACGCTACATAGGCAACACGTACTCATAAAGTAAAAGTAACCACTTGTGTCCCAATTGTAAAACAATGTAATGTTTCTCACCTCAAAAACTTGTAAATACCAAAATCATGTAAAACGTGGGCTAAGAACTCACCTTGATTGAGCGTATATCAATATAACACAAAAAATGTCGTCACGGAAATGATCGAATTGCAACCTAATCCAATATAGGTCGTAAAAGTACTGGAATCACAATGGGTAACTACTACCAATGAATAATTCTATAATAGCTAATCACCAGTACTAAGTTGTTTTTAAGTGAAATCATATTAATAAAGTTAAAACGTTTATAAAATATACCTTTGAGTAAGAAATGACAAAACTTCACGTTTCAAGTCCGTTTCTTATGTTTCTTATGTCCACGTTTTCGTATTAGTGACTACGTAATCATAAAATAACATATTATAATTTCATGTCCTCATGTGAACATTGACTTTAAACGGTTTCACACCCAGGTTTAATAAAATTATTTTTATAGTTTTTTTATCGTATACTCTGTAAATGTCGTATTTTATTCGTTATAGCTCCGTTTTTAGCGATTATTTCGAGTACGTCTTTGTTATTAAAAGTTCTATCATAGTAGTGATATTTTCAAAATGTATAAATCTAAGATGAACAGTAAACTTTATAAAATTGTTTTTATAAAAGTATTAATTATCGTAAAACCAACAAAATTCATAACTTATTCGTTACGATTGAAAAATGTGCTGATTCTATCATTTTGGAATCCTAAAAATATGTGTGATCTGAGAAAAAATACTAACCTCTTATATTAGAAGTATTTGTTAACTTGTTTTTACAAAGTTTATTTTTATAAACCCGGTATTAACGTAAAACGAAGATTTTGCCAGTATCCATTTCGTTATATATAGGCGGTTTTTTTGAGTTCTATAACATATACATAATCGTCATTAGGTGGTACTATCTTTATAAAACATAGAAATTGCTGTCATCATACACGAACCACAACAGCCCCTTTGAAAGTCAATAAGTAAAACTTATTTATATAACTTGGTGTTTATGTACTATTTCAACAAGTAAATTAACCAACAAGTCTACCATATCACTTTAAATCATAAGTCTAATATATCATTAAAGTCCATGGCCCATATTTTGTCCACATGATTCCATAGTATCAAGTCCTTAATAACACCTTTAAATCACAACTTATTAGATAACTTTTAATTACAAGTTATTAAGTAACCCTTAATTAACAAGTTTGTACATAAAAAATTTATACATAAACCAAGAGTGTTCAAGACTTATAATCTCATTATAACATGATATTATCAACATCATAACATATGTAAAAGTGTACAAAACAATGATCATAAGTAAAAAAAATCCCTTTTTCATGATTAAAAGTATCCTAATGGTGATTTTGCTACATAGACTTATAAATGCATAAAATGATAAAGATAAAGACTTAATGAGTTTTAGATGACCTTAATGAGATGTAGGATGATGGAAAATGTGATCTAAACCCTTGTCTAGATGAAAAATCTAAGCTTACACAACTTGAAAACCCTAGTTTTCCAAGAAAACCCTAACTTCCTCTTTTTTGCTTCAATACTTGTAAAGGCTTAGCCAAGCCTTTAAATCTCTTTGGTAGGTCTTAGATATGATGTATGAATGCTTGTATGGTCTTATAAAATCAAAGTTATGGATTTGTATAGGGGGTGTTTGTTTGCCGTGGGTTAAAGCAATTAAGAAGGAAGAGATAAAAGTATGGTTTATTATAGTGTTTTAAGAGTGTATGACATATTACTTTATCACTACCTTTTTAATATCGCTATGCTAGTCAAAGCTCATCTAGAAGAGACTAAGAGGGGGATGGGGTGACCGGTCAAGGGATAAATTGGGGAGGGATTTAATGGAGTCTTGGGTCAATAAAACAGTTTTTAGTCCCATTATTGATTAGTATGTTGTAGTACATGGTTCCATAGTGTTTTTATTTTGTGTGCTCTTTGTCTCCCTAGGTCATCATATACACGAAAAAATAAAGGGAGGGAGTACAGAGAGTTTTTGAATATTTGTTACATAATATCAAACATTATTTACAAGATTTACATAATGTAATTTTTCATATAAGTAAATACTTGAAGTATTTATTTCCTAGCTAGGTTAATTCATGTTACCATTTATGACGCAACAATGATAACTTGGGTAAATTTTAATAACACAATTGGTTATTGGTTAAAACATGGGTATTCGTTGAAGCGTATATTAATTGTATTGGGGTATCCGGGTATGCCACAAAACGAATTTTTAATTCGCGAAACTTAAACAATTACGTAACCAATAAAAAAAGAAGAACAAAGTTGAATAGATTATCCTTCAAAATAATTACTTAACACTTGCTTGAAGTAAAAATATAATGTTTGATTCCCGTTTACAATTGAATGACATTTTTAGCTTACGCTATTTAACATAACTATTACTATTACAAGCAAAACGCGTAACAATACTAAAAAACATAGTGAATTAATTTGACTTCGTAAATTACCATAACACAACGGGTGTTATAGTCTTCCCTCTTAATGAGACCTTAGTACCTCAAGGCCTTAATACCGGCACTGTGATTACTGTGCGGTCCTTTGTGAAGAGGTGTGGATATTTCTTTCGGAATTGGTCTTCGCGTTCCCATGTGAACTCAGGACCTCTCTGAGTTCCATTGAACCATATTATTGGAATTGCTGCTTCGCTTCCAACAGATTTTAACGTAGTATCCCGAGTGGAATTTCGTTTGAAGTCTTGCTTGTTTGTTGTTTTGATTCTAGTTTTTGGATGTTTTGGATTAAGTTTGGATTATGGTCCTATGTGAGGGCATTGGAATAACTGTAAGAGATTGCGGATTTTTAGTTGCGATTTGGGACATCACTCGAGTTTGTTCGAGGTTGATGGTCTTCATAGCACTTGGAGCTTATGCAATGTAGTTTTCTCTATTTTGTATCTTGTGTTATGATTGATTATTATGTTGTATTCCCGAGTTTCCGCCATTTTCAGGGTGTGACACATGTCATTTTACGTCAATAAATAATCAACTATTTATTTTAAACTTTTGCACGTTTGCTTTTAATTTTCATCGTTTAGTTAAATTGTGTAAACTAAAAATCAACATTCAACGTAAACGAACATCAAACAATACAAATTTATGTCAAGCAAGTGTTATATAATTATTACGAGGATAATTTATAACTTTTCCTATTTTATTTTTATTGGTTATGTAAAACGTTTACGTTTCGCAATAAAATATGTTTAAGCATACACGGAAGTACCAATACCCATCTATACTCAAACAAATACCCACTCTTATACCCATTACCTAAAAATTATATCAATTTACATTCATAAATCACATAGGGCCAGATCCAAGCTTATAAACATAAGAATTAATTCCTTAAATCTCCACTAGTAGCTCATTTTCTAGTTGATAACTTACAACAAGTACACCATTGAACCAAGTCTCCATACATTGTCAAATCCCTCCTCCTAGGGAAGAGGAGAAGTCTTACACACCATGCAAGTTTATCCATCGGATCAGTCTCTCTCATCGGTACAAAGATTGCGAACTTAGTGAGTCGGTCAACAATCACCCAAATGGTGTCGTAACCTTGTGATGACTTAGGAAGCTTCGTGACAAAATCCATAGTGATGTTGTCCTATTTCCATTGAGGTATATCGGGTTGTACCAACAATCCTGATGGCCTTTGATATTCTGCCTTGACCTTGGCACAAGTCAAACATTTGCT
>BQNB010147186.1:3311-16471 GCA_026074375.1 Tanacetum coccineum
TGTAATAGGAATAGGTACCCATGAATTCCCATATTCTATCACCTCCCATAAGGCATAGTCTTGGATCTGAAAGTACTGCTTGATTCTTATTTCCCACATCTCATACTCTCCTAGTTTGAGTATGGGAAGCTTTGCCAACGAATTATTTTGAGAATTTTCTAACTCCATATTCCCTAGATCAAAGTATCTCAAAGCACACATATATCTGCCTATCTATTAGGAACAGTTACAGTTCAAAACTAAATATTCCGAAATACTCTCCATACCTTCTTATCTTCATATCATCAGCTTTGACTATTTAGCAGTACAAACCTCTTCAACTAGCAGTATTAAGTTTCATTGGCAGTACTAACTTTGTGCTGGCAGTACTAACTTTGAGCTGGCAGTACTAACTCCTTTAGTACTGTTGGCAGTATTAAGTCCTATGAAGATTTATTCCCAACATGCCCTAGCTCCTCAAACGTTTACTGAATGACTTCTGAATTATGATGGCCCGAACGGTGTTATGATAATTTTAATATCAAAACCGACATCGATATAAAATCTTACATATTCAATCAAACTAAGACTTGACATATATTACCCCAGGTTGCCCGTGACGAAGCCGTTACTTTCATTTCATATACATTTGCTATCAATTTCCCTATAACTGTTCAGGTGAGTTCATAGCCTCGCATTTCAATCTTTTTATAAACCCGCGAGGGGGATACATGCTATAAACATGAATGCAATTATTTATGTATGCTATTTCAATTTACTATTGCCTAAGTAACTGCTTTGCCTTTAAGTCCCCATAATCATGAACCGTTAATTACTCTCCGTAGTAAGCGCGAATGATGTGAATAGATCTATTTGGGCTGGACTCCCCGTTAGTGTACCCAGTTACGTATAACCAATTGCACATCATTAGAGATCACGCGGGTATTTTGGCAAAGGTACCCGCAGTGGCTATAACGTATCACCAAACCCTAAGGCTTCAGATTCATGAGCTAATGGTAATAATAAACATGTTTTCAATACTGGGTGTATATCAACGTAACCCAAATATCGCATTTGCATTCAAATTATATTACTTAAACCTATGGATTTCACTCAACCTTTATGTTGACTTTTTAGCATGTTTTATCTCAGGTAACTAATGGCACGGAGTGGCATGGACATGACGATGGAAAAACCATTATCATTCAAACTTTATTGTATATATTTTGGGAACCTCTCGTTTGTAAAAACTCTTAAGAAATATTGAATGATAACTTATTTTCATAAACGACTCTTTTTGATTCGTTTTCTATGATTATGACTGTTGTACCTTGAAGTAATACCCCAGATTAGCTTTCGCTGCTATATGTAAAAATGGGGGTGTTACAACTAGACCTTTAAAAATAATTAACTTTTCATTTTTATTAAACCTAACATTCCAAAAATAGAAATTTCATTTTTTCCTTATTCTAACTACTAGAACCTAATCTCCTCCTAATATTACTAACACATAAATACGTATATGTATAATTACTTACACAATTAACGCGAAACCGCTTCAATCACCAAAATCATTTCATTGTCACCAAAAGTGAACAAAATGAATTCTATAAAATCCAACACAAATCCAATCCCAATGAGACGGTCACACTCAATGGATTGATTATGTAATCTCATATATCTCACACAAACACATATAAACACGTATAAACACATATAACACATAACACATACTTATAGAACAGATATTTAGGTCAGCACTACGGTTTGACTAACCTGCTCAAGCCATGGTTGTCACAGAGGCTGCTAGGACTATACTAGCTGATTCAAAATTGCCAACAACTTTTTGGGCTGAAGCAGTTAATACTGCTTGTTATGTTCAAAATAGGGTTTTAGTTATCAAGCCTCACAACAAGACCCCTTATGAACTTTTTCTAGGTAGAAAACCTGCCTTAAGCTTCATGAGACCATTTGGGTGTCCTATTACTATTCTTAATACATTAGATCACCTAGGTAAGTTTGATGGAAAGGCTGATGAAGGGTTCTTTGTAGGATACTCTACCAATAGCAAAGCATACAGGGTATTTAACAATAGAACTAGCATAGTAGAAGAGAACATATATGTTAAGTTTAGTGAAGAAATATATAATATTGCAGGAAATGGACCTAATTGGCTTTTTGATATAGATTCTCTAACAATATCTATGAATTATAAGCCAATTATGGCAGGGAATCAAACTAATGGTAATGCAGGTACTAAAGAAAACATTGATGCAGGTCAATATGGGAAGAAAATAGTACCTGATCAAAAGTATATACTGCTACCATTGTTGACATCTGATCCATCACTCTCTAAAAGTTCAAAGGATTCTCCTATTGCTGGACTCAAACCATCAAGGGAGGAGGAAAAGATAGATTCTAAACATCAAGAGAATGAAGATAGTGAGGTGCCAAATACAGAGGAGCCATGAGTTAATCAAGAGTAGGATGCAAATGTCAACAACACTAATAACATTAATACTGTTTGTCCAACTCTTAATGCTGCTGACATAGAAAATAATGTTGTTGATGAGAATATAGTCTATAGATGTATTGATGATCCAAATATGCCTAATTTGGAAGAGATTGTCTATACTGATGATGATGAAGAAGTTGGTGTAGAGGCTGACATAAATAATTTGACTACAATTGTGCCTGTCGGTCCTATTCTAACTACAAGAGTTCACAAGGATCATCCACTTGAATATCATTAGAGATATACATTCAACACCTCAAACTAGAAGGATGACAAAGAATGTTACTAAACGTGGTAAGTTTAGTTCAGTACAATAAAGAATCAACCATAAAGATTTTCAGAATTGTATGTTTGCTTGTTTTCTATCACAAGTAGAACCCAAAAAGGTAATTTAAGCTTTGACAGATCTAAGATGGATAGAAGCAATGCATGATGAGATTCTACAGTTTAAATTATAAAAGGTTTGGACTTTGGTTCATTTACCATATGGCAAGAGGGCCATTGGTACTAAATGGGTGTACAGAAACAGGAAAGATGGTAGAGGTATTGTGGTTAGAAACAAGGCAAGACTGGTGGCACAAGGTTACACCCAAGAAGAAGGAATTGATTATGATGAGGTTTTTGCTCATGTTGCTAGGATAGAAGCAATAAGGTTATTTTTGGCCTATGCATCATTTATGAGGTTTATTGTGTACCAGATGGATGTAAAGAGTGCTTTTTATATAGTACTATTGAAGAGGATGTGTATGTGTGCCAACCTCCTAGTTTTGAAGATCCACAGTTCCCTGACAAAGTTTATAAGGTAGAAAAAGATTTATATGGTCTACATCAAGCTCTTAGAGCCTGGTATGAGACCTTGTCTACCTACTTATTGGAAAATAGATTTAGAAGAGGCACTATAGATAAGACTTTGTTCATCAAGAAGGACAAAGGTGATATCCTATTAGTACAGGTGTATGTTGTTGACATCATCTTTGGGTCTACAAAGAAGTCTTTATGTGTTGAGTTTGAGCAGATGATGCATAAGAGATTCTAGATGAGTTTTATGGGGGAGTTCACTTTCTTCTTAGGTTTACAAGTGAAGCAGAAAGATGATGGAATCTTCATCAGCCAAGACAAGTATGTGGCTGATATATTAAAGAAGTTTGATTTTATCACTATGAAGACAGCAAGCACTCCAATTAAGACTAAAAAGGCATTGCTCAATGATGAAGAAGTTGAGGATGTGGATGTTCACTTATACAGATCAATGATTGGATCATTGATGTACTTAACAGCTTCTAGGCCTAACATAATGTTTTCTGTTTGTGCTTGTGCAAGGTTCCAAGTTACTCCTAAAGTCTCACATCTTCATGATGTGAAGAGGATCTTTATATACTTGAAAGGTCAACCTAAATTGGGCCTTTGTTATCCTAGGGATTTACCATTTGACTTTGAAGCTTTTTCAAATAATGATTATGTTGGAGCTAGTCTTAATAGGAAATCCACAACAAAAGGTTGTCAATTTCTTAGCAAAAGATTGATTTCATGGCAATGTAAAAAGCAAACTATTATTGCCAACTCAACAACAGAAGCAGAATACGTTGCTGCTGCTAATTGTTGTGGACAGGTGTTATGGGTTCAAAATTAAATGCTTGATTATGGGTTTAACTTTCTGAACACCAAGATTTACATTGATAATGAAAGTACAATCTGTATTGTGAAAAATCCAGTGTTTTACTCTAAAACCAAGCACATAGAGATTAGGCATCATTTCATCAAAGATTCTTATGCGAAGAAGTTAATTCAAGTGAGAAAGATTCACATAGACCACAATGTTGCAGATCTTCTCACAAAGGCTTTTGATGTTAGCAGGTTTAACTTTTTGATTGCTAGCATATGATTAATTAATCTCTGAAGTATTATTTAAGAGGGTGTTAAATAAGATTGGATGAAAGGGAATGTATCATTAAGAAGAAGTGGGTGAAGGGTTAGGACAACCCACTGATCCCCAACACACATCCACATCTGCTCAACTCTCTAATGAAGAACCAATCACTGTTTTTTTTATCATCATCTTAACTCAAAAAGACCCACAAACCTAGGAAAGACTAAAGGATCACTAAGATATCTCAGTCTAGTAGACATATTCACCTTGTTGCAGATGAGACTGTCATTAAGTAGTGGGATGACAGAATGGAAAGGGCTGCCACTACTGCTTCTAGCTTAGAAGCAGAGCAGGACAGTGGTAACATAAATAGGACCCAATCCATGGCAACACTTAATGAGTCTTTTCCTCTGGGAACTAATTCAGGTAGTGGTCCCAAGTGCCAAGATATCATATTGGGGTGCAAAAGCTCAAATTAGGTTTAAGGCTGCATCTAAGCAGTCCAATGATCCACCTTTCTCATAAGTTAACACACTTGGAAGTGGGGAGGACAGCATGAAACTAAAGTAATTGATGGAATTTTGTACCAAAATTGTCTAAAGAGATGTGTGAATGAAAAAAAGATAGAGTGAATTGGTGAGAAAAAGAAATGAGAGATATAGTGAGCTGAAAAATAGAAAGAGAGTTGAGTGATATAAAAACAGATAGAGTGAATTGGTGAGAAAAAGAAATGAGAGATATTGTGAGATCAAAAATAGAAAGAGAGCTTGTAAGAATCAAAATTGATGATGGAAATGCTTTTTGGAAAGAAATTAGGGTTAATACTGGTGTCTTAAAGTTAATACTGCTTAGCTAACTTAATACTGCTAAGCTTAAGTTAATGTTGTTAGGCTTAATTTACTACTGCCCGTATTAGTTTATGCTGCTAGGCATACACTTACTGCTGTTAGGCATAAGTTAATGATGCCATGCATAACTTACTACTACTGGGTTAGTTAATATTGTTAGGCTTAACTTAATGCTGTCAGGTCAAGTTAATGCTGTTGAGGGTGATTTTATAAATACTTTGATTAAGGGTTTCAATAACTTATTTGATCGATTTTATACCTTGATATACTCTCTAATCAAAAACCCTAACTCAATTTTATCATTTAATCATCAAAACCCATCACAATGTCAACCCCAAAGTTTGCTGAAACTCATAATTTGGTTGCATTTTTGGAGAAACCTGAAGAAAGTAGTGGGTTTGAGGAGATTATTGATTTCTTGAATGCAAGTTATGTTCAATATGCATTAACGGTTAATCCAACCATTTATACTACCTGTATTGAACAGTTCTGGGCATCTGCCAAGGCTAAAATCGTTAATAGGGAACGACAAATACACGCCCTAGTAGACAAGAATAAGGTAATCATCAATGAGACTAGTATAAGGAGTGATCTTAAGTTGGATGATGCTGAAGGAATAGATTGTCTACCTACTACTTCAATTTTTGCAGAACTAGAAAGAATGAGTTATGAACATCTTACTCAAAAGCTTACTTTCTATAAAGCTTATTTTTCATCCCAATGGAAATTTCTTATCCATACCATACTGCAATGCCTTAGTGCTTAGACTACAGCCTAGGATGAATTTAGTAGCACTATGACATCTGCTATCATCTGTCTTGCCACAAACCAAACATTTAACTTTTCCAAGTACATTTTTGACAATATGGTGAAGCACTTTGAGGGCGGGGTTAAATTTCTCATGTACCTAAGGTTCTTGTAAGTCTTTCTGGACAAACAAGTTAAGGGGATAACCAGACATAAAGAGGTTTATGTTACACCTTCTCACACCAAGAAGGTGTTTGCTAATATGAAGAGACTAGGAAAGGGTTTTTCTGGAAGATTCACACCTCTATTCCCAGCAATGATGATTCAAGCTTTAGAAGATATGGGTGAAGATTTAGCTGCTCCTTCGGATTCTCATTCCACACTAATTATTTCTCAACCATCATCATTTAAACCTCAAAAGAAGAAGTCAAGGAGGAAACAGAGGAAATACAGTGGTCCTACAGAGCCTGTCACTGATGAGTCTCATGTATCTACCCCTTCCTATGATCCACCTCAAAGTGGTGAGGATAGTATGCAACTTTCTGAATTGATTAATTTATGTACCAGCCTACAAGAGAAAGTCCTTGATTTAGAGAAAGCCAAGACTGCTCAAGCAAAGGAGATTGCTATCTTAAAGAAGAGAGTCAAGCAATTAGAAAAGAGAAGAAAGTTAAGAACTCCAGGGCTTAAGAGATTAAGGAAGATTGGTTCAACTAGCAGGGTAGAATCCTCTAATGATGCCAGTTTGGGTGCTCAGGAGGATGCATCCAAACAGGGGAGGAAGATTGAATACCTTGATGCTGATGCAGAAGTAACTTTGGTGAATGAGACTCAAAAGGTGAATGAAGACAACCTGATGTTTAATACAGGTGTATTGGAAGAGCAGGAAATTAAGTTTGAAAAGGTGGTTGAAGAGCTTGTAGTTTGTGTTGCTACAACTAGAAAGTCAATTCCAGTTAGTGCTGCTGATCCAGTTACTACTACAGATGAAGTAGTTACTACTGCCAATGTTGAAATTCCAGATGGATTGACTCTTGCTCAAACTTTGATTGAAATCAAAACTGCAAAACCCAAGCCTGTTACAACTGTTGTTATAACAGTTACATCTGTTAGACCAAGGGCTAAAGGAATTATATTTCATGATCAGGAAGAACAAGTACATGCATCTACAAAAACATTTACTTCTTCACAATCACAACTTCCACAAGTAAAAGACAAAGGCAAAGGAAAAAAGGTGGAGCCTGAAAAGCCATTAAAGAAGAAAGATCAAGTTGCTCTTGATGAAGAAATGGCTAGAAATCTTGAAGCTCAGATGCAAGCTGAACTTATAAAGGAAGAGAGGATTGCAAGGCAAAAGGAAGAAGAAGCCAATATAGCTTTGATTGAATCATGGGATAACACGCAAGCTATGACGGAGGCAGACTTTGAATTAGCTTAGAGGCTACAAGCAGAAGAACAAGGAGAGATAAACAATAAAGAAAGATCAAGATTGTTTGTAGAGCTAATGAACAGAAGAAAGAAGCACTTTGCAAAGCTTAGAGCTGAAGAGATAAGAAGAAAGCCACCTACCAAAGCTCAAAAAAGAAATCAAATGTCTATCTATTTAAAAAATATGGCTGGATACAAACATAGTCAGTTGAAGAGCAAAAGCTATGATGAAATCCAGAAGTTGTTTGATAAGGAGATGAAAAGAGTAAATACTTTTGTGGATATGAATTCAGAAGTAGTGAAAGGTAGTGAAACAATAACATAGGAAAATTCTAAAAGAGCAGGGGATGAACTTGAGTCTGATAAGTCAAAGAAGCAGAAGATAGATGAGCATGTAGAAGCTGAAAAAGATAATGATCTAGAGGAGGAAGAAATGAAAAAGCATATGGAGATAGTTCAAGATGAAGAGGAAATAGCAATTGATGCTATACATCTAGCCACAAAAACTCTAATGATTGTTGATTATAATATTGTTAAAGAAGGACAGAAGGGATTTTATCACTTGATAAGAGCTGATGAAAGTTCAAAAAGATATTCATCAATGATTAGGATGCTTCAGGGTATTGACAGAGAAGACTTAGAAACTCTCTGGAAGTTGGTCAAAGAAAAGCATGGAATAAACAAGCCAGTTGATGAATATGAAAGAGTGTTATGGGGAGATTTGAAAGTAATGTTTGAACCTAACATTAAAAGTGATGTATGAAGAAATCTACAAGGGTACAAAGTGACTGTTTGGAAGCTGTTTGATAACTATGGAGTGCACTTTGTAAGGTTTAGAAATCTACATATCTTTATGTTGGTTGAGAAAAGATATCCCCTTACACCAAAGGAAAAGGGTCAATGAAGTGTTTGAATGCATCCTCCTAGTGATGGTGAAGACTTTTAATGAAACTTGAAGATTCAGAAGATGAACATCAAGTTTAGGGGAGGATTGTTGGGTTTAAAAGACTTTAAGATGATTCTTAGAGTTACTATTGCTCAGGTATATATTAGTGATGTCAAGCATAACTTAGTGCTGCTGGTAATACTAATGAAAATTATGCTAAGTAGTTAGTACTATTAGTATAAAAGTTACTACTGCTGGTTACTACTGTTAGTATAATTAGTACTGTTAGTATAAAGTTACTGCTGCTAGTAGAAGTTAAGACTGCTCAGAGATAAAGACTGGAAATATACTAAGTAGTTACTACTGCTAGTACAAAAGTTAGTACTACTAGTATATGTTAGTACTGCTAGAATAAAATTCTAAGTAGTTAATGCTGCTTGTGCTCAGTTACAACTGCTGAGTGATTACTACTGCTGGAAGGAATATGCTGATAGAGATGAGATCAAAGATTGATTAGAGAACAAGAATACTTACGAAGATAAATATTAGTTATTTGTAAAAAAGATATGTATAACTTATTTGTTTAAGAGATTACCTTTTTTTATAGAAAATATCTTGATAAGTTAGGAAAGTATTGTAAGCCTTGTAGGACTCCTTGGTGTATAAAAGGAGGTCCTAGGGCATAATGTTAGATGTACATCTTTGATATTCGTAGCTTCAAGGTTTTGTAAACCCTAACACTATTAAGAGTGTTCGTTTAATATTGAGGCTGCAAGTTTGGTAATCTGTCTTGTTATTAATTTTGTGTTATTGTTTTATAAATAATTCTTCTTAGTATCATTGACTAGATTCCGCATAGTCTTTGATATTCATAATCAAAGTTTCTATTATAGTTGTTTTGAATTTACTCAATACAACTAAGCTTCATACAAACTAAGCAAGATCTATTCAAGTGGGATCAACAATTCTCTTCGAAGAGAATGAGAAGCATTTGATCCTTAGAAAGCATACAATATGCATTTTTAGGGTTAATTAATATTTGATATTAATGAATTGATCCTTAATATTTGATCTTTAGGTGTGGTTGTTGTTTATTGATTTATTATTGACATTCAAAACAGGTAAATCAAACCCTACACTTTTTACATTGGAGATACATCATTTTATAACTCTTTGTATGTTTTTAAACAAGATAAAGGTTTGACTATTTTTTCTTAAATTTTTTTTGAGTAAATTGCAAAAATCGTCCTAAAGGTTTAGCCAAATTGCATGTTTCGTCCCAAATAGTTTAAAAGTGCAAAAATCATCCCTAAAGTTTAGACAAAGTGCAAAAATTGTCCCACATAGTTTAGCCAAATTGCTTGTTTCATTCTTAAGGTTTAGCCAAATTGCATGTTTCGTCGTTAACCAAGGTCGATTTTTTGCAAAATAGTTTGATTTTGGGACTATTTATGCACTTTCAAACTTTTTGGGACGAAACATGTAATTTGGCTAAACTTTAAGGACGTTTTTTGCAATTTACTCTTTTTTTGGGGTAAAGACTATTTTTTTCTTTATATGCAGTAAAATAAAGTTATTCGAATTAGAAAGGCAAGTAAGGAAATTTTCTTTTACAATTTACTAAAAAAAACTATACTATAAAAGTCAATCCTGCTCTTTACACACCAACCCCTAAATCAAACCCAATCAAACCCTAAATAAAAAAATGTCAGACAACATCCATTTTTATATCCAATTTGTAATCATTAAAAAGTTCCTGATGTGAAGTCTTTAATTTGATTCAAGGCCGTTTCAAAACCATGGAGGTCTTTTATCGGCAACTCTCGTTTTATCGCTGGTTATGGCACCCACGACACTCGGCCGCATCGTTTACTTCTAAGGTACAAAGATCAGTCCAATGATGATAAGTATGCTTGTTATGTAGATGAAACTTTTACCCAACAACAAGACTTCACTCCATATATTCCTAAACTCGCAAAATGATTTTATTATCAAATCGTAATTGTTTCCTCTTACGGTTTGTTGTGTTTGCATGGTTACATCGATCGAACCCCATGGGCTGTTCTTTGGAATCCTTTAATCAGAAGATTTGTTACTATTGTTGTCCCTAATTTAACTTATGGAGTTGTTGGTTTTGATGTGTGTCCAGTCACTAGTGATCCTCTCATTGTCAAGATTTCTAATGGGTGGGAGGTTCAAATTTTTACATTGAGCTCTAAGAGATGGAGGCTAGTCCCGTGTACCAAATTGCCTCCTAGGCCAATTAACATTATGTCAACTCAAGTTGTTATAGATAGATGTATTTATTAGGTTGGCTATCATTATATGATTGTATCACTTGATTTAATTGCACCATTCAGTTCACATGACTCGTGTCATGACCATTCTGTGAATTGCAAGGTTGGCAGCTCTTTACTTGTTAGGAAATGAAATTTTAAAACGTAAAGATATCATACTTTAAATGATTAGAAATAGATCGAAAGGTGTTGCATCTCTTTCTGTATAAAGTTTTTGTTGTCATGTGAAAATTATCAATGTTTCATAGTTCATGATGAGTCAAGACCATGTATTTAGTTATTGTATCATCATTTAGATCGTAACGCCTAGCATATATTCTTGTTATTGTATATGTCAAAATATTCAAGGAAAGGATAGAAACTCGTGAATTATGTGATCCTAAAATAGATATAAGTCAAATCATTCTTTTAGTGGATGAAGTCTTCCTATTTGAGCTTTGTGGCTCAGCTTTTTTCTTTTGTTCTCTCTTTCGGTGTTGCACTGGTAAGAGAACTTTTGGGTATGTTTTTGTACTTGGTTTGTGATGAATTTCTCCAACTTGTAATATAACATAGTAGAGACTAGAAACAGAGCTACGCTTGTATGCTCAAGTCTCATGTAAACATATTTGATTGTAACTAACATCTTAGGTATTGCTTTAACACAAGCACTCCCGCACTCTTGCCATGTCTATTGAACTACTTAAAGATCCAACATTAGTCGGTAAATCTCGAGCCCTTATTATGTTTATTGGAATCATTCCTTAACAATATTGGTTTTTTTAAATGTGTGCCTGATGTCTAGCATTGTCAAAGTATAAGCTGCATCATTTGCAGAGTAGATGCGTTTTGCATGTAGTGCTAGTCTTCATAGTGCATGTAGTGCATGGGTTTTTATATGAGCGACACAACTCTCCCCAACGTCTCAAACCCATCTGACAAGTTCAATATGACCAAGTACTTCATCAGCCCAACCAAACCTTGATCGTCAGAGGCCTTCTTTCTTTAGTAATTTATCTCAACCTAGCAGTTGCAAGTTCAAGTCTCAAAGTTTGTAGCTACCACATAATGATGGTCACGGTTCAAACCTCACTAGATACACATTGGGTGGTGGCACATAATGGGTCAGAAACAATGAGACTTGTTTAACAAGATTGTATTAATTTAGCTCATACACATACGCGGTTATATATTTATCTTTAAGGGCAAATCGCAAGGTAAACATCATATACTTGTCACAATATCTTTTTATAACTTCAAACTTAAGATTTTGTCTTTCCCTAATCAATGAAAGTTAATTTTTTGGCCTTCTATAAGCATTAAAGTGGCTTTTTTATGCTTTTTTGGCCATCAATGACCATTTTACCCCTAAAAGTCTTTGTTACATAAATGATCCTTGTTACATAAATAATCCCTATCACCAACTTCATCATATTCCTCATCCACCATCTTCCTCACAATTACCATCATCATCATTACCACCACAACCCGCATCATCATCATTAATTTCAAAAGAACCCCAATTTTTTTATAAATTAATTTCATACAAATTTTTATTCTCTCTTTTTGAATTACTTTATTTTTATATAAATTAAAACAAATAACATTTCTATCCCCATCTACCATTTTGAGTCACTTATAACCCCTAATCCACAAAAAAGCCAAAAAAAAACAATCTCCCATTTTCCTGCAGCCCACTACTAAAAACAATCATTACCACGATGCACCTTCTTTCTTCTTTGCACAAAATACTTTTAGAAGCAACAGCAATGGCGATGACAACACCTCTGCTGAAGTTGAGGACTTACAATATCACAAACACTTTTACCCACGTAAAAAAAATCGATCTTCAGTCGTAACAAAAAACAATCGATCTTCAGTTTTTTTGTGGTTTTGTCTCGAATAGTTTTTATTGGGTTGTTGTAGAACTGGATTAGTTTTTTGTGAGTTTACTGGTTTGATTCGAAGGTGATGAAGGATTTGTGATTTGTTGATGTTGTTAATTATTATGAGATGGGATTTCATTTGGTTTGATGACGGTTTTAGTGTTAGTATATGGGTTTCTAGATATTGATTATGGTTTGATGAGTGTTAGGATCTGGGGTTGTGGATTTTTTTTCCTCCTGTGATGAATATATATGGGATGATGGTGTATTTGATGGATCTGGGTGTGATAGGGTGATATTTTGGTTTGTGAATGTTTGTGTAAAGAGGGACCATTTATGAGCTTAATTTACACAAAAGGATAAAATGGTCATGGAATCCTAAAGAAGGCTAAAAAATAGACTTTTATGACCAAAGAAGTCAAAAAATTTAGTTTGGAGTTAGAAAAGAATATTGTGACAAGTATGATGATTCTTCTTGTGATTTGACATATCTTTAAACCTATTAAAAAGTTCTTTAAATGTGTTCAAATTCACTAAGATGTTACAATACATTTTCAAGTAAAAAAATCAATTTTGAATAAACTATGATTGAATAATATTCATTTAATTGTGTGACAAAATTGAGCTATAGGGAGATGGATCACCACGAAGGCACTACAATAATCTAGGTATATCTTGTATAACCACCCGTTAAAGCGTGACAAATTTAGTACATATAACAAGTTAAT
>BQNB010147187.1:0-16470 GCA_026074375.1 Tanacetum coccineum
AGGAACTATATAAAGTTTAGTATTTTTTGTAAATTTTTCAGAATTTTTCGTAATCGTTTAATATTTTTTATAATTTAATTTAGTTAAAAGTTTAATTAATTCATAAAAAATACAAAAATTATCAAAAAAAATATTTTGCTTTTTTAGAAAATTTTCTTTTATCATCTAGTTTGTAGGAAAAATATAAAATTTTTCGTAGGGTCATTTTTACAACTTTTCATCTTTTAAAGAACGGGTCCGGGTACGGGATTTTGTTTTGACTCGTTTTTGGGTCAAACGAACTCCGTTTTCGGTCTAGTCTTTTTTATTCTTCGTTATTTGGTCCATATAGTAGTTTAGAAGTAAAAATTTCTTTGTAGGGTTATTTTTAAAGATTTTAGGGTTTTCCCCCTTTTGATCGGGGTTCGGGCCCTCGTTTTCTAGTTTAATTTTGTAATTTCTAGGTTTTTCTTAAACGTTTTTGTTCGTTATCATCTAATTTGACTTTTCCACCTTCTCAAATCAATTCCTCAACTCAACATCTTCGATCGCTATCGATTTACCATTCCAGCTCGTTTTTTGGGGATTTCGACCGGAAAGCTCTATACTACTTATCTGGTATCATTGATTCTGCTTTTAGACTATTCTTACTATATATTTGATATTTTTTATATATTTTAAGGTTTATATTTGAAACGAATCAATTTTGGGCGCCGCTTGCCGGGAGGGCTGTGCAACCGTTTATCGTTTACGTTGTCAATTGTGTTTTAAACTGTGATAATTTTTCTTTTATTATAAAAAATGTAAAAAAAGTACAAAAATATTTTCAATTTCGTTTATAGTATAATTATATTTAAAAATCCAAAAAAAAAAAAAAAAAAAAAATCCAAAACATTAAAACATTGTCCATAATAAAAATAAAAATAAATTCACAAAATTGGTAAAACACAGAAAATATAATATTTTCTCCTGAGGTATTATTCATAATAAGTTCGGTTGAACTTGTTGTTTGGTTCCCTATTCGAACAAAAGTTTTAAAAACTATGCCTTTTGTGTCCACTTGCGAGGTACGGTCTCACCTTGGAAAGTTAAACCAACTGATAAAGTGGGGTATAAGGAGTGGGTTGTTTACATAAGAACTACGACTCCGAAAGGAGAATAAGCTTCGCGCTATTTCCTACTCCTATCGCTACCTGTGAGTTTATCTTTTTGAGAGCTTACGTGAGCTTGCTGAATTATTTGGTTATGTTGTCTTATCATTTTGTCCGGTTAAAAATAAATTGTGAATTAATGGAAAAACCAAAAATAATCTTCTTTTTCTTCGTATCATTTAATTCTTTTCTTATCCATCTTAATGTTTAATTCTTATGACGTCATTCGATTATCGTTTGAATCCAATTTACGCGATTAAAGAATGGGGCTCGGGGGGGGTTTTTTTTTTTTTTTTTTTTTCTCTTTTAGTGGAAGTTTGTACACTTCTAACTGTGGTTGTTCGAAAGGGAGTCTTGAAGACAAGATTCTTTGTTCCTTAAAACCCCCTCGAAATTGTGTAAGGTGTGCAAGGTGTGGAACCCCGGTTGATGGTCCGTATTGTCAAGGATGTGCTCTTTTACGAAAGGAATTTATGGAAGGTTTGTTTACAAACTGTGTGGAAAATGAATTTTTCAAAGACTTCCAAGACACTTCCGAGTCATCCGACGACAATACCAACGTTGTTAATGCTCCTCGAGAGCCAATCGTTGTCAATCAGGACCCCGGTAAAAATTCCTCACCAAGTCCTCCACACATTGACCATTGCTGTCACGAGTGCGGTGAGTCGTTAGATGGAATCTTTTGTCAACAATGCACGTGTAAGTCTTGTGGGAAAGGTGCTCATTACGGTTATAATTGTCCTCCGAGAGTTCCGATTATCTCTAATCCGGAACCATGCAAAAATCAAACCATTGATGAGCCCCTACAAAACTTGCAAGGTTTGCAACAACAATGTCTCCTTGGTACATGCCAAAGATGTGGTTGTAATGAATACGATGGAGTTTGTTTTTATTGTAAAGTTGGAAATGGAACACAAATCAATGTTTCAACTCCGTACTCTTCTAACGATTCTCCAAGTGTTGCAAACCATCCTCCACAACCACAATACGTACCATACTCTCGTGAGTTATGTGGGAACGATTCTCATTACGGTTACGATTGTCCACCTCAAGTCCCGTTTGTCTACGACAGGACCTTTGTTTCAATCAAACACTTGATTATTTTCCACAACTCACCGAGTTTTCCACAACAAACATTTGTTGTGAAAATTGCGGGGGGAGTCCTCATGAAACCTTCCAATGTCAACCAAAAGAATGAAGACTAATTTCATGAGCAAAGTTTTGCTATGATTCAAATTCTTTTGGTTTTGACCACATTTTCAAACCCCGCTCAATATTACCGTCAATCATCATCTTCAATTCCCCAAAATGAGCTGTTCTCAATTCTCAAAATAAGGCTTTTGGAACAAATGACAACCTTACGTGATTTGGTTTGATCAAGCTTATACTAAAAGAAGGAAGATGAAACAAGCCGAATTCGCGGAAGAACAAGCGGCATAAAGATCGGGTCTTGGATGATTCCCCATTTGCTACGATGATGCGAAGGACAATACCATTGCATCACACCCGTTTCACCAATCGAGGAACCCGATAACTCTCTAAGTATGGGGGACGAGCATCTTGACACTATTCCGGAAACGGAATCGGACGAATTCATAAAGTCTAGTGTTTGAGAACTTGTCCCCAATCCCAAGTGAGTCCGAAGGCATTCCCGACAAAATGTGTGATGTGCCTCTTTGTAACAATCCTACCCCACCTAATGCTCTCAAAGAACATTCTGAGACTATCATCGATTCAGACGATGATAATTCTTCGAGTGATGACGATTCTCCCTACGGTGAGGATATCGAGTATTTCGATGCATCACCCCCCACGATGATTGAGATAGTCAGATTAGAGGTAGAGGTGGTAGAGATTGTTGATCCGGAAGTTGGAAGGATTGATGATGACATTCTTTTAACAATCAAAGACGATATCCTTCGTGAAAAATTGTTGAATGTCAATCTTCTTATTGCTAAGATCGATTCATTAAGAGATAATCCTACTCCATCTTCCGAAGTTGTGATCAAGTCTACCTCCACATTTCCTAATCTTTTCTTGGAGGAGACTAACACCTTTGATAATTCTTTTCCCGAATCTGAAACTTTCCGCTTTAATCTAGAAGAGATTAGTAGTGGCAGTCCCACTACTCATTATGAGTTATCTCTTCCTGATTATAAAGCTTTCTACGTTGATAACGATCATTTTAAAGAGAAGAGTAGTGGCAATACCACTACTCATGTTGATTTTTCTCAATATGATTCGTTTATCTTTGATCTTTCGATCAATCCATTTCCTCCTGCCGATAGGAGTGACTTTTATCATGAGGAGTTCGCCGATGAACTTGCTCACATCATATCTCCACCGGGAGTAATGATTGTTTCTGCTTTCAAGGTATTGAGCCCGTGCGCTTATAATTCTTTCCATCTTGTTCAATTTCACCAATTGATCAATTTCCATCTTTTCCCTCTTTTCCCTCTTTTCCCTCATTTCCTCTCTTGTTTGTGTCGACACAGAGTATATACACACACACATACTTTGACCAAATTCTGGAATATGCCAAATTTTCCTTTTTGATATTATTTAATAAATTAAGTTTGCCAAATTGGCAACTCTAGTCCTCTAGGTTATATTCTTCCTAATTATATCACATATCATCTAACCACTTACACTCTTATTTTTCCTAACTTATAACTTTATTAAATTCTTTTAAAATACCCTATAGTCAATTAAATAATATTATTTATACTATAAAATAATACCTCGTCAGATTGCGGGTGTTACAGTCTAGGTACTAAATGCAATATAGTTCTCTATAACTAGTGCTCTGATACCAATCCATAACACCCCCAAAATCAGATAACGACGGAAGGTAACCGGGGGTGCTACTTAATAGCACAAAGTACAAGTTACAGAAAATAACCTCTAAATGAAACGTTTTAATAATTTTTGTCCATGTTTTGTGTGCTTTGTATTGTATGTCCAGGATTTCCCGGATTGTGAAGACTCTCGTGCTTGCAGTATTCCACAAGAGTTTCACATCCTCAGCTTCATTTTGGGAATCCAGTATCCAAATCTAATCGACTAACGTTTTATCTTTTGGCACACTTCATAAACGGCCTTAGATTTACGTAGGAACCCCTTTGAAACATCGAGGACGATGTTTAGTTCTAGTATGGGGGGGAATCTTCGATTTGATTTTTGCCTGCAGTCGTTGTTATCACGTAATCCCGTTTTTACCACCAAATTTTTGCAAAAATACCAAAAAAAATGAAAAAATTTAAAAATTTTCAAAAATAAAATAAGTGTTTTGTCACAGTTTTGACTTTCCTAATGGGTAGAATGAGAATAATTTTTGACTCGATCGGGCGTGTTGAGCCCTAGCTAGTTCCTCAACTTACCGCTTGTAGGCTAAGCTTTCACGAATTCGATTGCTTCGAATTTTAATAAGGTGAAGAACAAGAAGTGATAGAGTTAAATATAAGTTTATGTGCTGAACAAAAACTTATATGAGTAACTTGTGGCTTTTTCTCCCATTAGCTTCTAATCCACCTAATCATACGTGCTCAATTCAGTTCAACTAAGTCAATCGATGTTTTTAGAAAAAGCTTCAAATTTGTAACTTGATTCTTTAAAGCGAGATTTTTCTGTTCTTAGTAATTTGAAAGTTAAAATGCCAAAGAAGCATGAATGAAGTATGAATGCAAAAATGCATGAATATTGAAATTATGCCAATGAAGCATACATTTGATTATATGGAACAAGTAAAAGATGTGTCGTGATATCCCACTCCGCTAACCACGAGGTGGGGGTTCAAACTAAGACATCTTTACTTCTAAGGATTTGGTGTGTTGTGATATCTCACCAGGAAGCGAGGTCTAGGTGAGGGTTCAAACTAAAACACTTATCCTTAGCCATATTAGGAAGAAGGTGTTGATGTGATTTCCCACTACGCTAGCAACGGGGTGGGTTTTCAAACTAAGAACACCGGTCGTTGGTTGTGATATCCTACTAGGGAGCGAGGCCTAGGTAGGTGTTCAAACTAAGCAACGCATTCCTAGCTTTAAGAACTTATGATTATAAATGATGAAGATGTTGCAAAAAGTTCTACAGTTAAAATCTCGTTCTTTAAAATCAAGTTACAAGGTCCTAATAAGTTGTTGCTTTGAGTCATGATTCATCTTGAATCACGACTATGGAAATAAGTTGATCTATGGTTGAGTTGAAATGAGTACACACATTTAAATCATATACTCATGTTGGGAGTTAAAAGTTCACAAGTCATAAGTATGAGTGCTTAGCATTTAGACTTATATTGACAAATGATCTTGTTTAATTGCTTGGTTTGGAGGATAAAGTAAAAATCGGGGACGATGAATTTATCCATCAGGACATCCGTAGATTATTCTATGGTCGTTTCTCATTCTATGATCCCAATGTTGATATAATAAAGGAAGTCAAACAGGAAGTCGAGAAAAGAAAAAGGAAAATCCAAAATATTAAGGGGTAGTTATGTATAGGAACAAAAAATGGTTGAAAACGGGACTTGTCGAACTTTTGATTCCTTTAGTTTCCCTTGACGAACACTTAGCTACTATTCAACAGTTATTAGTCGAGGGGAATGAATTACTAATATCGTAAGTGTTTTACTCCATAACCTTGCCGTGAAGACACGGCAATACCTTATAGGGGGATTTTGGTATGTGTTTTAATTACACACACCTTTTACCTTTAAAAAAGAAGCTGAAATAAACCAAAAACGTACTTAAAATGCCAAAATATATCTTGTTTTGCTAATTGTATTGTGCAGGAACGGATATTTAAGAAAAGGACGAAAAACGAAGCCAAAACGACAAAACCGGACTCGGAATGGAAAAGCAGGAAAAGACAAAGTCAAAGTCCAAGCCCAAGCCTGAAAAAGTCAACAGAAAGTCAACCCAAGTCAACCCCGAAGCCAAAAGTCAAGAAAAGCAAGTTTAGGGACTAAACTTGTTAATCCCTAAACTTATATTTAAAGAAGAAAAAGAGAAAAATGAAGACAAGGGCTGAAACTGCCAACACGGCAAAGTTATACCCCAAGGGGCAAATCCTGCCAAGCCTAAAGCTTATAAAGACAAGGACGAGTGGTGAAAGTGGTTATATAACCCTTGGGGGGTTAAACTGCCAAGTCCCCTAACTTGCATTAACCAAGGACGAAAAGTGCAAACACCCATATATCCATGAGGGACCAAAAGTGGCAACTCCCATAAACTTGTGCCCTGTCACCCCCAACCTTTATAAACTTTTTTCCCGCCCTTTTCAACTCCCAACCAACTCACGGGTTCACTCCCTTCCTTTTACCCTGCAACCATAACTAAACCCATGGATTTTAAGCCTTTTCCCCCTCCACTACCACCTCACCCAAGACAAATTGCCATGGTGGCAATCTCACCAAAAACGAAGTAAAATCAATGGCTGTGATCATTTTAAAAGAAGCACCGAAGTGACGCGCTAAGGTGGATTGGCTGGGATAAGACTTGATTGGAATTTAGTCTCTCACATACACTGAAAAACCCTTTGGCAAGATTGAAAGGTTTTAGATGAGATTTAGTATAAATAGGAGGCTATGTGAGCCGATTTTAGAAAGTAGTGTAGAAGTCTTTATCTATATTTAAATTAAGTCATTTTTATTTGTCTTTCAGCTTATTTACAGCTTAATGCAAGTTCTTTGTGCTCTATTTAAAAGCTAATGAAAAGTTGTTTAAGTTCCATCAAAATTCTGTCAAAAAGCTATTTTGTTGTCATTGATAAGCTATGAAGAAGGCTAAACCTGGAAGAGCCTTGGGTTTAAATACATTCAGAATCAAAGGACTTAGGGGTGTTTAGGATTAGTTTTAAGTACCTTTGCATTTGGACCTTGGTAAGTTTTAAGCTTAAAATTACTATAGCAAGTAGCTTATTTAGCTTATTTTTAGCTTATTTCTGTTCTTGTGTGCTTATTGATGTTTATTAGTGCTTAAAGCTTGCTTTCTAGTCATTTCATTTCATTTTTATGCAATTTTGCTTAAAACTGTCAAGAAAGTGCTTATTCTGCCCTAGCTTATTCTCATTTTTAAGTGCTTATTTGTTTACCTATTTATCTTGTTATAGTCTAAAAGTGGTTAAGTAGTGTTAGTGTTTCAAAAATTTCAGTTAAACCTTAGCTTTTATAGTTTTCTCAATCACTTTTAGAAATTAAAGGGGTGTTTGGGTCAACACTAAAAACGGGTCAAAATTGTTTTTGAATGGGTTATGGTCATTAAGGTAGGTTTAGCTCAAGTTTTTAAGCTCATTTGAGTCTGTTTTAAAAGTTTTTTAAGTTCAAAAATGTTTTTCAAGGTCTTTCTAGTTAGCTTTTAAAACTGTGACTTTTAAAAAAAAGCTACAAGAGCTTATTTCATAAGCTCTTGCAATTTTTAGTTGAAGTGTCAAAAAAGGAGTGTTTTAGTGTGTCAAACAAGCTGTTAAAAACCCTTGGTGTCATTTGACTTGTTAAGTCAAAACCACCAAGGTTTTTAAGTGTCATATTTTTTATCTAAAAGCCATTTTCACTTTTTAATATCAGCAAGATTAAATGTGTTTTGGATTCTTAAAATTGGTGCACAAGTTGATGTGCTAGAGTACTTTAGCTGTTTTAACTTTTCTTTTTAATTTGAGCTTATTTGACAGCTTTAAATAAGCTGTCAAATAAGCCCTTGTCTTTAGTAAGTCTTCCCCTGGTGCAAAGGGGTGTCTTTTAAGCCCTCTTTTCTAGATTCCTAGTGAACTTAAGCCCATGATCTTGGCTTATTTTGAGAGCCCATAAGCTCTTTGATAAGCTACCTTAATTTCAGTCCTTAGGAAGCCCTTGAACTAGCTTATTTTTAAGCCCCAAGTTGCCCTTTGACTGTTTTGCCTAGTCATAGTGTAGGGACTGCTTATTTTTCATTCAGGCTTATTCAGCTTATTTCATAAGCTCACTTGTGCTCCTAGCAGCTTATTTTGATAGTATGTTTAGTTGTTTTGCTTATTTGCCCTTTGCCTTGCTTATTTGAGTTAGTAGCTTAAGCATTTTTGTTTTTTAAGCAATCATTTAGCTTCTGTCATTTTTAGCTATTTAAGCTTATTTAGTTTTAGCTTTTTAGCTTTTTAGAGTTTATCTAGGTTAGTTAGGCCCCCTTATTGCCTTAGTTCATCCAGACTTAGCTTATATGTGCCTCAAAGCAAATGACTTAGCTTTCAAAGCCTTTAAGCTCATTTTAGCATTCTGTCGATTTTATAAGCTGTTTTTAAGCTTATTCATAGCTTTTCATAAAAACTTGTAGTTGAGAAAGTTGTTAAGCCCCACGAGCTTAACAACTTTGCTTCACAAAGTTTTTCCCAAAAAAAAAGGAGACAAGGGGTGACCCGGTGAGCAGAACTCGAGACGCCGGTCTTCAACCCTCGTACGAACCCTCTATTGTACACACACAACCGCTGCGCCTGAGGACCTTTCGTTATGTCCCAAGGGCTGTGTAACTTAAAAAGACATTTTGGGCCTTATAAGCAATAAGCAGTTTATAGCTATTACGGGCTTATTTTGTAAGCCAATTTTGTGGTTTCTTATTTTTCGTAGATTATTATAGTGTAAAGTATTTTTAGTAAATTTTCAGAATTTTTCAACGTAGTTAGTATTTTTTATAATTTAATTTAGTTTAAGAAGTTTTAAAAATACATAAAAATACAAAAAATATCAAAAAAGATATTTTTCTTTTTTAGAAATTTTATTTAGATCATCTAGTTTGTAGGAAAAAATAAAAAAATTTTCGTAAGGTCATTTTTATAACTTTTTTATTCTTAAAAGAACGGGTCGGTGCGGATTTTTCTGACTCGTTTTTGGGTCCACGAAACTCCGTTTCAGTCTAGTCTTTTCATCTTCGTTAATTTTCCCGTATGAGTAGTTTTAAAGTGAAAATTTCTCGTAGGTTAATTTTATAGATTTTAGGTTTTTTCCCCCTTTGTTCGGGGCCCGACTCTCGTTTTTTAGCTTAAATTCATATTTTTTTAGGATTTTCTTAAACAGTTATTATTGTTATTGTTCTAATCACCTTTCCACACTCTCAAAACATTTTTTCTCATTACCAAACCTCCAATCTTCCGACTGTACGATTTTCCAGTCCAGCCTCGTTGGGTATAAACGACCCGGGAAAATTCAATACTACTTCCGGTTTTAATTGATTCTGCTTTAGAGCTAGCCTAACTATATATAATTTTATATTTTATTATAAATATATATATATTTTAAAGGGTCAGTTTGGCACCGATCAAAAGATCCCAAGAAAAGATAGTGAATGTAATGATCAAGAGAAGGAATATTTAAATTCACATCACTAACAATGTTAATGCTGCTAGCATAAATGAAATTAATGCTGTTGGTGGAAAAACAAGCATTGAACTTCTAGTTGATCTAAATATGTCTGCTTTGGAAGATTATAGCATGTTTGACTTCACAAGAGATGATGAAGATGGTGGTGTAGTGACTGACATGAACAATTTAGATATAACAATCCAATTCAGTCCTATTCCAACTACTAGACTTCCAAAGAACATCCTCTTGATCAAGTGATTGGAGATTTGCAATCAGCTACACAAACAAGAAATATCTCAAAGAATTTAAAAGAACATGTGTTTGTTAGTACTATTCAACAAATAACAAACCATAAAGACCTTTAAAACTGCTTGTTTGCTTGCTTTTTATCACAAGAAAACCTTAAAAAGGTACTTCATAGCATTGAAGGATCCAAGCTGGATAGAGGCTATGCAAGAAGAGCTTCTACAAAATTTCCCCCCCAAGCTACACAAAGTTTGGACTTTATGGATTTACCAAAGAAAAAAGGGCTAAAGGCACTAAGTGGGGTTTTTTCAAGAATAAAAAGATGAAAGGGGTAATGTTAGCCTCAATTTATGAGTCGAACAAGGAAAGCTCGGTCACTCTACGATGAGCATCTGTCTTTAATTAGTTAATGTTGTAATAGTATAATATCGGGAATCGGGCTCGATAGTTAATCTAATATTGTATATGTTTCGGGTTTAATCCCAAGCAAAACCCGAGCCCGGGTCCTAGCTAAATATCCCGCGCGTCACTTTTAAGTGTCGGGGTATATAAGGAACTTTTTCCACTTGAAAAGTTAGTTATCATATTTCTAAAATATATCTTTTCTCTTTTCTCTCTCAACTCTCTCTCTCCTCTTTCTCTCTCTAAACAACTCACCTCCTCATTTCTAGTTCCGATTTCGTGTTTGATTATATGAAGTGAAGTGTTACGGGATCCTACAATTGGTATCAGAGCTACGTGTGGATTCGTGGTTGATTCGTGTGGTAAAACAAGCTCAAATTCGTGGCTTATATTGTGACAAAAAAACCCACGGCTCAAAAAAAAATTTTGGGCTTATTTGTTGGTTAATCTTGTTCTACACATCAAAGAGGCTAGGTTGTATCAATTTCGTGGGTTATACAAGCTCCAAGCTCGAATTATAAGCTTTAAAAGGTTAGTGTTCTTCGTGGAGGGTTGCTTCATTTTGGACGATTCTCAAAGAAATACGAGTTAAGGTGTGTTTAAAATTGATATACACACTTAATATTGTATGTTCTAGCCTTTGTTCGTGGTTAATAAGCTCATTTAGTGAAAATTTGCAAAATTCGTTCTTGGCATTCTTCGTGGCGGTTTGACAGGATCCACGTTTTAAGGAAATTGTCAGGCGGCGGTTTGACTAGGTCAACGGCGAGTTGCTAAAAACAGCGGGTTGCTAAAAAACGGCGAGTTGCCAAAAACGGCGGGTTGCCAATAACGGCGGGTTGCTAAAAACGGCGGGTTGCTAACGGCGGGTTGCTATCGGCGGGTTGCTATCGGCGGGTTGCTAACGGCGAGTTGCTAACGGCGGGTTGCTATCGGCGGGTTGCTATCGGCGGGTTGCTAACGGCGAGTTGCCATACAGCGAGTTACGAATTGACAGCGGTTTGCTACGAATTTTTTTGTGTGAAGAAAAGGGTTTCAGTAAAACGGCCATAACTTTTGATCCGTAACTCCGTTTCAGGCCCGTGACCTCTCAAATCGAAGAGAGAAACGAGACGGATCACGCTGTAACCACCCTTTGGTTGGTTAAGGATTTCTTACGGCCAAAAAGCTCGTTTACTAGATTTATTTGACATTTTTTCATTTTTTGGAATTTATGTTAGACTTGATTTTGTTCTTAAGCTCACGCCCATCGGCATTTTAAGAGCCGTGTTCAGTTTGGTGAGCCATTTAACAAACAGCTTTAATCCCTAATCATCCGAATCAAGAATTTGATGCACTTCCCTTAGATGAAGAAATTGTCTCCTTCATTAAAAAACTTGGCCACAAAGGAGACGTTAAATCTATCACTGAAGTGGTCATTGATCAGATGTACCAACCACGGAGAACCTTTTCTAGAATCATCAACAAGTGCTTATCTGGGAAAATTATAGGTCTTGACAAGCCCCTACTTTTAAGAGCTCAAATTCTATGAGGAATGTTCTATAAGAAGAATGTTGACTTTGTCGAACTACTATGGGAAGACTTCACATTCCAAATAAAGAACAGAGAACACAAGAAGCAAGAAAAGGTGTACTATCCCAGATTTACAAAAGCTATCATTCATCATTTCATCACCAAAGACAAGTCAGATTTGATGAGGAACAGAATGTTTATGCATACTGCTCGGGATGACAACATTTTGCGTCCCATGAGATTTATCTCCAAGTCTGATGACTTCTAAGTATATGGAGCATTACTTCCTAACAGGATGACTAATCAGCAGATGCGGGACTATGATCCTTACTAGACTTATCTTGCATATGCCACTGGTGCAACATCACCCAAGATGAAAAGGAAATTCAAGAAACCTACTTCTCCTTTGAAGAAGAGAAATCTTGTCACGGTAGAGGAAGAAGAACCTGAACCTGCTAAGAAAGTTGTTCCTTCCAAGAGCCTTCTCGAAAACAGTCTTATGGTGTCTAAATCCGAGACACTTCTGGTGTGTCTATGTCAAAGAAGAAGGCACCAGCAACAAATTAAAGAAGTAAAGGAATTGATTTGCTGTCTGAAGCTACCTTACTCGAGGAAGCTCAAGTGAAGAAAGTTCTTAAAAGAAGCCAGAGGGGCACTACTATCCATCAAGCAGGTGGCTCAGGTGATGGTGTTGGTTTACAACCAAAGGTTCTTGATGAGCCTAAAGGTAAGTCTGTTGACACATATGAAGGAACTGGTTTAAAACCAGGGGTTCCTGATGTGTCCACAACTGACTCTTCAGAAAGAGAGAATGAATCTTGAGGTGATAGTGGTGATGAAACCAATGAACAAGGTAATGATGATCATGAACAAGCTGATGATGAACTAACAGAGTCTGATAATCTAAGAAAAAGTGATGAAGAAAAAGAAACACAAGATTATGAGTACGTACATACTCATACTCCTGAAGAATATGTACCTACTAACGATGAAACGAATAAAGAATCTAATGATGTGGACGAAGAAGAGTATGATATGATTGATAAAGAGTTGTATGGTGATGTCAACGTTAGATTGACAGATCCTGAGAAAGATGATGAAGAGATGACTAATGCTGGTCATGAACATGCTGAGGTCGAGAACGTTAATCAAGAGGGTGCAGGTAATCAAGTAGAGGATGATGCTTAGGTAACACAGAAGACTGAAGTTCCAATACCAACTTCTTCTATTTCATTCGACTATGTTGCTAAATATCTCAACTTTGATAACATTCCCCCGGCTGACACTGAAATTGTCTCTATGATGGATATTAATGTTCAACATGAAGTTCCACGTACCTCACCTCTTCTCACCATCCCTGTGCTTGTAATCCACGAACATACTGTTGTCAATCAACCTGAAACAATCACAACTGCTTCAGCAACAACTATTTCATCTCTTCTTTCTTTACTTTTTCATCACCTTCAACAATCAACACCGATCCCAACACCAACAACAACAGCAGCTGTAACTTTAACCATTGCAGTTCCTGAATCTGAAACTCTCTCTGCACTCTATCAAAGAATTATTGATTTGCAGAAGGATGTCAAAGAGCTCAAGACTGTTGATCACTCTTCAGCACTCTTTTCAACCATCAAATCTGAAGTCCTAAATGCCGTCAAAGTGTACCTTGGAACAAGTCTGGATAATGCTCTCTATAAGGTGCTCAAGAAACACGATGCTGAAATTGTAGAGAGACTCAGACAGTAATATGTACCTCAGAAAACCACTAAATACATCAAAAAATCAAGATGGAGCGTGCAAGAAAGCAGCAAGTGCCTAAAGATACTATCTCTTCATCTGATACCGTTGCACTTGAAGAATTTGATCAAAAAACTACTTTGTTTGAAATAATAACTAAATCCAAGTCATTCACCAAAAGTCCTAAGCAAAGAGCTTTATATCATGCTCTCATGGAGTCAATCATGGAGGATGAAGATGCTATGGATGAAGGTGTTGCTAATAAATTACAGAAAAGGAAACCATATGATGTTGATAAAGATGAAGGCCCTTCCGCTGGATCAGACCGAGGGTTGAAAAGACAAAGAATAAGCAAAGGTACTAAAACCTCAAAGAAGACGTCTGCTACAAAGGACTCTTCTAAAGGAAAATCTTCAGCCACCTCTTCAAATTCTTCTAAATCTAGCAAGTCTGCAAAAGATCAAGTTGATGAACTAATCTCTATGCAAGACTGTGATGATGATGCTGAGTTTGACAACACTGACATGCCAATGGATCAGGGAGAAGACTTGAGTAAAACTGATGAACAACCTACCGATGAGGCTGTTTCAAAGAATGACTGGTACAAGAAGTCTGGCAGTGACACTTCTCCTGATCCTGAATAGAATGAAGGCAAATCAGTTGATGACGTCAATGATATGGCCAAAGCTACTAAACCTCCTCTCACCTTTGATGAGCTGCTACATACTCCAATCGACTTCTCTGCCTTTGTAATGAACTGTCTCCAGATCGACAATCTTCCAAAAGAAATTCTTAAAGGATCGGCTTACAATCCGCTGAAAGGAACGTGTAAAAGTTATGTGAAGTTAGACTACACTATAGAAGAATGCTATCGTGCTTTGTTTGAACAACTTGACTGGAACAATCCTGAGGCTCATCGTTGTCCCTATGATCTTACCAAACCTCTACCCGTGCAAATGTCGTCTCAAGGTCATCAAATTACCTCAGCCGACTTCTTCTTTAACAACGTAACTATGATAATTTAAAACTAATAAACTAAAATAAACGTGCAATTATAGGCTACTCGGAATTAAAATCGCAAGCTAAAACTAAAAATTTACAAAATAAAAGTCATAAAATTAATTTTATAATTTAAATAAATTTACAAAATATACTAACTTAAAAGAAAATGTAAAAAATTACAAAATCGAGTTAAAAAGCGAACAAAACGTAAGAAAACGAAAAAGCCGCAGGCTTCGTAAACGGGACGGAACTGAAATTTTAGCAAAAATTTACCCTAGACATACGCTTTTATAATTTTCCTACAAACTAGTTGATTAACAAGCAATTTTCTAAAAAAGAAAAATATTTTTTTGTTAATTTTTGTATTTTTTATGAATTTTCTAAGATTAAAAACTAATTAAAACTAATTAAATATAAAAAGACAGAAAATATAACTACAAAAAATCTGAAAAAATCAAATTAAATAAAGAAAAAGTTGAGGAATCTAAAAATATAAAAAGCCCTAAAAGTTACTGTTTGAATTAAAAGTAATTAAACTAATTAAATCTAAACCTAATTTAAATTAATTAAATTAAATAAACTAACTAACCTAACTGGCAAGGACTAACAGTGAAATACCCTAAAGGACTAACAGTGTAACAAGTATCTAACCTAAGGAATTAACTGTGCTAACTATAAAAGCCGAAATTACACAAATGGTCCCTGAGTTGGACCCCGATTATCAAATAAGGTCCAAAGTGCTTATTTTACAAAACTTAAAAAAGCAAAGTTATAAAGCAGCTTAATGGCAACATTTTTAATAAAAGCAACTAAAGCTAAAACTCACTTAATAAGCCAGAAATGTGGCTTGTTTTTGACAGAAAGCCAAATAAGCTTAAAAAGCTTATTGGTTTTTTCTTTGAGCTTAAGAGCTCAAAATAAGCTGAAAAGAGATTAAACTAAGCTATTTCTACTTATTTTAACTAAATGCAGCAAGAATAAGCCCTAAAATAAGCTGAAACAAGAATAAGCTAAATTGACTTAATTGTAAAAAAAAAAGAAAAAGGGCTACTTTGCAGCCTAAATAAGCTAACCTAGAGGGGGAATTAAGCTACAAAATCTTGGGAGCTTAAAGGGCTACCTATAAGCTACAAAGAAAACTAAAAGAAACTAGGGGTCTAATGCAAAATAAGCTAGATAAAGGGTGCTGAAAATGGGTTTCAGCACCAGGGTAAAAACAACAACAGTGGCTAGGGGCTTATTTTGGGCTTATGAAATAAGCTCTTATGAGCTTATTTGCCAAAATAGAGCACAAACAGATTTACAAGGGTGAACAATAAGCTTATTTTCAAAACAAGAGAGCCTAAAAAACACTAAAAGCTGCTGAATTTTGTGGCTTAAAAGGGAGGGTTCTAAAAAAACTTGTAAAGCCAACTTTTGACTTAAACTTGGTCAGACCCAAGTGACAGCAACAAGGCTTGGTAAATTGGCTAGAGATACTCAAAATGGCATAAATAAGGTGTCCTTAAGCTGCTTATGCAGCTTGAACCTTTAAGCTCAAATTGGCTTATTCAAATTTGACAGATTATAAAGAGGGCACAAAAAACTTGTTTTGGAACTACAAGTGGTGATTAAAGTGGCCTAATGAAGCCCACACACTCAGCCAAAGTTGGCTGAGTGGTTACAACCCAATACCACCCCAAAATGACCCATTTTCAGTTTTTTCCAAACACCCCCTTAAATAAGCCGAATGACTTTTGAACTTGATTACACTTAAAAATAATTAAGGTAGTTTGGTGTTAATGACAGTATAGTTAAAAGAAACAAGTAACTACAATTTTCTTCAGGATTAGCAAAGAATTTAAAAGACGAAATATTGAAAATCACAAGAAACTTAACATTAACTTCAACACTTGAATTATACTTTTAAAATAGTAACATTACATTTAAAAAACAAGCTGGAAACTTAAATTACAAGTTAATTGAAAATTAAATAAGAAAAGCTAATTAAAAACTAGTGTCTTTCGTCTTTGTGTTTTCTCCAATTTATAGAAGCCTTCTCTTCTCTTTGTTGTGTTAGTTGTGTGAGGTGAAGCTCAGCTTCCAATCCTAGCCCTTAGATTAAAGTTGTGCTTC
>BQNB010147189.1:0-16470 GCA_026074375.1 Tanacetum coccineum
TGTCGGTACTAAGTATAACTGTCAGTACTAACTATTTGTACTGTCGGTACTAAGTTAAGAAAACATTAATCCTAACAATTATTCTTGTGATTTTGCCAGAACATCAAAGTGATACTCAAGTAATCACAGTGAAGATGGAAATCCTGCTTGAGCCAACATCAAACAAGCTCATGTTAGGTGACTTGTGCGATTCTATATGAATCAAACTTGTGACAACTGGAAAGAAACGATGGTGCGATTCTACAAGAATCAAACTTGTTCCAGTATATGAATTGACGATTGATGATGAGCTTTTGAAATGATTAACACTCTCGATGTGTCACAAAACCACTTTAGTAAGTGACATGTCGATTGATTTTTCAAATCAATTTTTATTTCAATTGGTGAGATAGTAACTTGTTGGTTCACTCTTATCGTGCTGTCTGCTTTGAGATGTTCCAGTAATGAGAACATGTTGAGTTTGATGAATCTAATACATATGTGTTAGAAAGATTCGATACTTTAGCTAGAAATCCTATCAAGGAGATTCTTCTTAAATTGAATATACCTGATCACAGGTCAATCCTCAAGGATTTGAAGGTTACTTTAACAAAACACAGGCGAATGACAAAGCCATATTCGTCTCCCCCCCTACTTTATTGCTAACTGTTTTAATGTAGTATATTTAAAAATGGAGGTGAAGGTACCTGGTTCTAGCTGACTCACATATTTATAGCCACATGCTCATACCCGACCGACAAACATAAAGACATCATAAAATATCAAGTACATGTTTCAAGACTTCCGCTACTCTGATACCATACGTCCTTCTTGAAGCGACGAAGTGTTAAAGATAAAGAACTTCAAGAAAGATTCACCTTTAAAGCTTTTCAAGTTTACAAATCAAGAAAGGTATGAGCATGTCGGTCCAAAAGTTACAAGTTCACAAGATGGCAAAGTTTACAAGATGGCGAAAAGAGATTATGCTTGGTTGATGATACAAGTCAAGCTAAAGGAACAAGCTCAATCCTAAAGTCAATGATCACTACGCCATATTCACAAGAAAAGGAAAAGAAAAAGAAGTCTACGAGCACAAGATTGAAGACTTAGCATAGTATGATAGGTTTAAGATTTTGTAACATGGAGTGACCTCTCTTAAGGGGAGATTGTTAGGAATACAAAAATCCTAGGAAAGTATCGCTCACTCCATAAATAACTGTCGTTAGCTCGTTAAGTATTATTTGGAACCTAAGTAAGGCCAAGTTAGGAAAAGCCCATGGAAAGCCCATGAAGGCCCATCCATATCCGGCCCCAAAAGGATATTTATATACCTCTCCATGCCTTGGAGAGGTGGTTGGTTGTTCATTATTTTAACACACTCAATGCATTTCTCTCTTATGTTTACTTTCTCTCTCTAAAATGTTCATCCAACCACTCTCTCTCTCAAACCACCTCTCTTTCTCTAACCTTGTATGTTATTAGATATCTTTCACTGGATTCTTCGCAAGATGAATAGCACTCTGGTTATCACAATACAAAACACTCTTTGTCTAGGCTTTGTCTAACTCTTCTAAAAATTCTTCAACCATAACAACTCTTTGCCAGCCTCTGCAATAGCCATATACTCGGCTTACGTAGTTGACATAGCGACACACTTCTGAATTTTAGACATCTAACTAACTGTTGTACCACCTACTATGAAACATAACCCTTAGTACTATTGCCTGAATCTAAGCAACCTATATAGTCTGAATCGGAGAATCCTTCCAAGACAACCCATTTTCTACTGAAACAAACGGTAGCCTTCGAAGACCTTTCAAGTAGCGTAGCAATCACTTGACAGCTTCCTAATGCTCCCTACCTGGGTTAGACATGAATCTGCTAACAACTCCCACTGCATGAGCTATATCTGGCCTTGGACACACTGCCAACTGCTGAAGCATAAGGAACCTTAGCCATTCTTTTTCTAGAAGCCTCCATCTTAGGTACTTGTTTCTTACTAAGCTTAAATTGTTCTCCTAAAGGCTGACATCTAGTCTCTGCATCCTTCATAATAAACTTCTCTAAAACTTTCCCTATGTATTTCTCCTGGGATATCCTTGGAGTACCCTTCGTTTTATCTCTGATGATGCTCATGCCTAGAATCTTCTTTGTGGAGCCTAAATCCTTCATCTCGAATTCTTAAGACAACTGTCTCTTGAGCTTCTTTATCTCTACTATGTCGAAGCCTGCTACCAACATGTCATCAACATATAACAGTAATATAATAGAGGACGAACCAACCTGTCCATAGCACATCTCTTGTACCCTGCCCTCTTCATAAAACTATCAAACTTTAAGTACCATTGTCTTGGTTTTTACTTTAATCTGTACATACTTTTCTACAACTTGCACACGAGGTTTTCTTCTATCCCAGCTGACTAAAAACCCTTTGGTTGTGCCATGTAGGTGTCTTCATCAAGGTCACCATGTAAGAAGGCTGTCTTGACATCTAATTGCTCTAGATGCAAGTCTTCTGAGGCTAAAATACTCAAGACTAACCTGATTGTAGTCATCTTCATAACTAGAGAGAAGATCTCATTCTAGTCTACCCTCGTTTCTATTGAAAACCCTTAACTACCAATCGAGCCTTGTAGTTTTTGTTGTCATCCTACTCATCTTTAACCTTGAACACCCACTTGCTCTTTAATGCTTTCTTTCCTGCTAGTAATCTGACTAAGGACCAAGTCTGGTTCTTTTCAAGTGAGACTATCTCTTCATTAATAGCCTTCTTCTACTGTAAGGATTCTTTGCTACTCAAGGCTTTTGAATAAGACTCTGGTTCACCATTATTTGTCAGTAGAAAATAGTTTAATGATGGAGAGTACCTTACCGAAGCCATGGACTCTCTATTGGACCTTCGTACCTGTGGAGTCTCGGAGCCTCCCACCTCGGAGGATGCTTCATCTTCATAGTCTTCTTTATCTGATCTTCCACTATCCTCGAAGCTTCTATTATTTTCAAATCCCTCACTCATATCTAAGCTCCCACCTGGGCTCTAGGTGATTTCTGAACTCAACCCATGCTCTACAACGAAGCTATTATTTACAAGGTTATCTAGACCGTCTTTCAACACCACTTGACCCTTCTGATTTGGTTTTGTTAAGTTACTAGAATCTATTGCAGCCTTGGCTCCATATAGAGAGTCCTCATTAAATGTGACATCTCTGCTTCGGACGACCTTGTGTCCCTTCATCCCAAAAGTGATATCCCATCTCATCTGATCCATAGCCTATAAATGTGCACTTCATAGACTTTGCATCTAGCTTATCTCTTGTAACATATTTCACCTTAAAGTAGGAGTCACACCCAAATACCTTTTAGTGTGCGAGACAAACTTCCTTCCCTTGCCATTCCTCTGCTGGAATACGAAACCCTAAAGGCACGGAGGGTCCGTGATTAATTAAGTAAGCTATCGTATTAACAAATCTTCCCAAAACATCTTTGGGTGCCCTGCATGAAGCCTCATACTCTTCACTCTCTCATTTAATGTCCGGTTCATTCTTTCAGCAACACCGTTCTGTTGAGGTGTTTCTGGGACTGTCTTAAGCATCCTAATCTCGTTCTCAGCACAATACTCAATGAACTCTCTGCTACTATACTCTCCACCATTATTGGATGTTAAACACTTCACCCGAAGGTTTGTTTCATTCTCCATCGCAGCCTTTCACTTCTTAAAAGTGTTGAATACCTTAGATTTATTTTTGAGAAAATAAACCCATACCTTCCTACTATAGTCATCGATAAAGGTAACATAGTAGCGGGATCCGCCTATTGATGCAACAGATTTAGGGTCATAGACATCTGTATGAACTAGCTCGAGCCTCTGTAGTTTCCTTGTATTCCACAACTTTATAAAGCTTACCTTCTTTTGTTTACTCAATACACATGGCTCACAAAAGCCTACAATAGCCTTTTGTATATCTGGAATCTAACCCTTCGAAGCTACAATCTTCATACCCTTCTCACTCATGTGCCTAAGCCTCTGGTGCCATAGGGTAGCGTTGCCCCTACCATCAATAGTTGCGTTAATCCCATCAGAGGGTATCTCAACCATATACATGCTTCTACGTTTGTTCCTACGAGCTACCACCAAACTACCTTTAGTAACCTTCCACTTTTGGTCTCCGAATCCTACATGGTAACCTTCCTCATCAAGCTGCTCAACAGAGATTAACCTCCTCTTTAGGCCTGGAATGTACCTAACATCCTTTAATGTCAAACTTGTACCAAAAGAAGTTTGAGGACAACATCCCCAGCTCCTGCAATATCTAGAGTCTTTTCATATGCTAAACAAACCTTACTAGTGCGTAGCCTGAACCTTTCTAACTCTTCTTTGCAAAAGGTAGCATGGAACGATGCACCAAAATCCATAATACAATCCTCAATCGTATTCTTAACGCAACATATCAATTCATCATCATAGTCTCTAAGTGCCAATTGTCATACGAACCTCCTTACATTCGAGGCTACCGGCTTCGGACACTGATTCTGAAAGTGACTCTTCTAGTTGCAATTCCAACACGTGATATCCTGCCTTTTCTTGTACTGGCCTCTCTTCTTTGATTTTTATTTACCTCTGTTCTGCTTTTGCCCTTTGTCTTGCTTTCTGCCCTTGCCTTTGTCTTCTGCACTTAACAAAGAGTTCGAGTACTCTCTGGATGTCTTCCTATGGATATCTTCCCCAAGAATTAAATCATGAATGTTATCGAACTTAAGCTTAGTGTTTCAGTTGAACCACTAACTGCTGTAACAGTGCCTGACCAACTCTCGGGCAACGAAAAGAGTAACAATAGAGCTTGTACTTCATCATCAAATTTAATATCAACCGACATCAAACTTGATAATATTTAATTAAACTCGTTCACATGATTTGCAACGGAGGCTCCTTCCTTCATCTTCGTATTTACCAACTATCGAATAAGAAACACCTTATTTGACGCACTAGGTTTCTCTTACATACTAGACAAAGCCTTAATCAAGTCGTATTTGGTCTTCTCTTTGACAACGTTGTAGGCTATGTTTTTCGCTAATGATATCCTGACCACACCCAGAGCCTGCCTATCTAGCCAGGTCTAGTCTTCAGCCTTCATACCTGTAGGTTTGGCTTTTGCCAAAGGCTCTTAAAGCTTCTTCTAATACGGATAGTCCTCTATCTGCATCTTCCAGAACCCAAAATCATGACCATCAAACTTGTCGATCTTTATCTTCCCGTCTTCTGCCATTGTTTATCGGAACCTGGCTCTGATACCACTTTGTTAGGGTATATCGCAACTACACACATCGACGAACAAACAAAGAACGCAAACAACGCTTACGGTATATAAATCGATACAAGATGTAACGCGATATCTATCACTATGGAAGTCGTAGCAGTCCACGAGGTCAAACCAGATAGATTTTATTATTATTGTACGCACACACACACAAGAGTTACACCACATATTTACTATTACAATGAGAGGAGGTATATTTATAAGTGTGAAACCCTAATCCCAACTTGCTCCCTAAGATTGCATCTTAAAGCCCGGCTAACTACATATGGGCTGAGCCCGTCTTTCAGAAGTTTCTGCCCAGCAAGGAGGGAGCCTTTGACCGCCTGTCAAAGCCTTCGCTCAGAGCCTAGCTTTCGAAGCCTATTTCTCGGAGCCTTTGTCAATCTTCTTCTACTCTACTTAAGAGTAAGATCCCAAGGAGCTTATGCGTAAGTAGAGTCCTACCTTCGCTACGCTTCATCAGATCAACATTGGAGCCTTCTGCTCGGAGCCTAGATCAGTCTTCACGACTCAACAATAAAGATGATAAATACACAAATGTAACGACCAATGTTTTCTAATAGGATTTTATATTTGGTAAGTTCTATAAGGGACGGTTAGCTAATGGTTTAGTGGTGGCTATAAAAAGACTCAAAATGATGGTTTTAGGTTTCACCATCCAACTGTGTCGTGAATTACATAAGGTTACAAGTATGTGCAACTTTCATGAGTCATAATATATATCTCATTATATATAAACATATAGTTTACATTTTTTCTTTCTTAATGTGGTCGATAAATATGTTGGTATGTTTATAATTGATTTACCTTTACTTAATTGATTGACCTATTTTTATATGTTGTGATAAAGATGGTAAATACACAAATTCAACAATCAACGTTGTGTATTAAGAAGCTTTATTTCGCATTTGAACTTACCTTGTTAGGGCGAATATTTTATTATGTTTTATTTCCTCTTATCAGACTACCATTTATTTCTTTTTGTTCTTTATTCACTCTATAAATATATAATCAAATTGTATTCCTTGTGTAAATTAAAATATTTTTTAGGTTTGGTATATTTTCTTTTTGCTAAAAATTTATATGTTTAAAAAATTTATATATTATGTAATTCAGGTAAACTCGAAAGTCGAACCAAACTCAAATTCAATTTTTTTATTCGGTTAAATCCAATTTGTATTCGGCTTGATTTTTGATCTAAAAATAAAATAACTAATGTAATCTAACAGTAAACCAAAGAATCCAATAATTGGTCTATTGTCCCAACCCACTTAAATACTAAGGGTTTTAGCTTGTTGGTTTTAGGTTGTAAGCACAAGAAAACACTCGCCGTTTACTCTCACGGTAAGATTAGTGATTTTGTATTATTTTTTCTAGCTGTTGAAGAAAAGATGCCAAAGCCAATAAGGGTGGTCTCCAAAAGCTTTGTAGCCCTAAGGCCATTTGTGTTGGGTTTTTACAACTTTTAACCATTAAAGACACGAGTACGCAGCGGAAGATTAATACGTATAGAATATATAATTAACAAAGGGATCAAGATGCGTGTACCTTTTAACAATAAACGACGCCGTTCTTGAATATACGCATGTGTATAATAAATGATACCATGCTAAAACCACCTAAGATCTAAAGTAAGATCTCTCTACTTCAACACATACAATACGTTCTTAGCAAGCAATTCAGTATGCTAGTACTAGTAGTGTTAAAGCCACCAAACGCCTTCGACTCTTGAATCAATCAACATGAAAAACCCTTGTGGGTTGTTGGTTTTGGTTGAACAAACACAAACTGAAACCCTTGGGGTTTGGTTCGACCGATCGAGCAATAGGGAGAGAAGGAGAGAATTTTAGGGATTAGTTTTTCAAGTTATGACAAATAATAATCCTTACACCTCTTTATATAGCCTACATAACCTGGCTTGCAAGTTAGGTAATTTTACCTCCTCTTGGAGATTAGAAAAGAAATTGGCTAAGGGAAAAAGGAAATAATTCTCATACTTTCTTTTTCTCCATAATTGCATATTAGTCCTTCTTTTAACTATTAATGACTAATATAACTCCCATTAACTTTTTATTAATATTTAACGCTCGTTTAAGCTTTATCTCTAAATATATTACATTTAATATATTTACTATAATTGTTTTACGTATTAACACGTGCGTCCCCGTAGGCTCGAATAAAATTCCTAGACATATATTATTTTACGTGGACATAATCTAACAGCTCCCACTTGGACATGTACCAAATAATATAATAACATTGGTAAGCGTCTAGCAACACGCCAATGCTCCCAGAAATATCCGAGTGTGGTTTCATAAAGTCACAGATAAATTATTTATGTATTTACAATCCATTTGTTTCTGATACCATGTTAAAAATGGATATGGATCTAAGTCATTCCATTAATTAAAGATTTTGTTTCTCGTATATATGATTAATCAAGATTACCAAAAGTCATTGAGACACTTCTACATGAGCTTTTGGGTGTGGCCACACATACATCTGATTAACTCTACGAGGGGCCCAGTGGCATCATACTTCAACTATTTAAGGAATAAATTCTATATTGACTACAAGTGTCAAGTCATATGCTTTACAATCACTTCTAAAAATAGTCCTTATTAGCTACCTTATTCAGGATAACTTAAACTACATCAAGAAGGATTATCCACACATGCAATACCTACTTGCATCTCAAGTCTAAGGATTTAGTAAACAAAATCACTTACAAGATTTACTTAATGACGCCGATCCATAAAGTAATAATCTTGTTAGTTGGGGAATTCCAATATTCATCTTATGAATATCATATGAGTTTGGCGGACACATCCTTTAATATCCAAGATATCACCAATCACTCAGATTTGTCTTAGTTCAACAATATTCTCATATTGTTGATCGACAATGGACTAATTTAGAATAATAAAATTATTCACAGATTAAACATGCAAATATGGGACACAATTTATATTAAATATAACTTCATACCACGTATCTTTATCATTAATAAAATTATCTTAACATCCCTTATCCAAATACTAAATAGATCAAATGCATAGTAATTCTAGTTGACGAATCATGCCTCAAGATACGACGATCGTACTTGCTGACAAGGCATAGATTTCATTAATTCTAACTAGCTTTGATCTTTAGGAATTTTGAGAAGATACTATTTCAAAGAATTCAATTAATGAAGTTCTTGAATATCTATGATGATTGTTTGTTTATACAAATATCTCAATATTAACACACTATATCTCATAAGGTGTGTGACATCAACTATTGACAACAATCATCTTTCGCAGCTTCTAAAAGTGTAAAGTATCCTTATTCTTTAATGTATAATGCAACTATACTCTTAGTTGAGCACAACTACACCACATGCTCATAATCAAAAATGAAATCATACCATGACTAGTATTGAGTGTCACTCAATTCGATTTAGCATCCGTGTACACGAACAACCCCATGCTTTTAAAATTCGTAAACAATGAATATTCTCTTAATAATGTTTGGCACCTCATGAACTCCAAGCTCATTGGTTTATTCTAATTGCACAATAAATTATTGCAATATATATCCTTAGATTTTCATTACTATGGACAAATCCATAATTTAAAAATATTTCTAAATCCAAACATATTCTATTAAAATATTCAATTCAATCATTACCTAATAACTTTCGATTAAATACCAATGTTGTTAAATCATCTTGCATTCATGCATGATACAACTATTCCTTTACACACTATAATATACATAATGAATCCTTTAGTCTAACTTATGATTTCATTCATGTTCTATCTTATCAAAAGACGTCTATCCATTAAGACTTTCTAAATGGTATGTCGAATTGTGTTAGATTTATATACTGCATATGTTCATAGAAATAAACATATATTTCAAGGTTGTATGTTTTATTTCCTAAATCTTTCAGGTGAAAGAAACCTAAACATAAAACTTCCCACTAAGCTTAGAAATACCGAGTTATCTTTATTTAACAATAAACATAAGATTATTCTCCTAGATGCTTGCAATAATCCATACTTGGATTCTTGCCTCTTGTACACTTTATAAAGATTATATGAATTCATAAACTCCTTTGATTACTAACCGTCCACGCAATAGCAATCATTCAAGGAAGAGTTTTAAATTCTATTGTCATATTTCATCAATATGAACACTAATTATGACAGTCAACCATCTTTATATAATTAATGCGCATAGAAAGAATATTTAATTGCAATCAATTGCTTGGGTATGATTAATATCCTATCATAATGCATGCATTAAATATGTGTACAACACTATCCTTATGAGTTTAAAACAAAGAAACAAAACCACTTGGGTTTTTCTTCTCTTTGATGAAACTCATTTTAACTTCACAGTCTAACCGTTTAGTTAAAGTTCAATCAAGTTCCAAAAATGATTATCTTTATGGACAGCATCTTAACATTCATAGTTTGAGTCATTAATCAAATTCAAAATTCAATAATGCATCTTAATGGTTTCACTATGATACCAAATTCAAAATTCAACAATGCATCTTAATGATTAACAGGTTCACCATGATCCTGTGACTTATATTCCTCAATATTGATATAACATTTATCAATCAAGTATTTAAGGTATCCTTGCAGATCTATGAACGAGAATTATATCATTATGAGGTTTAACATTTTCATGTTAAGCCTCGGTATGATATTCACTAGTGTGTTTAGAAGGTTATTATTTTGTATTTTTATCTCTACAAGATCTAAAACCGCTCCCACTTGTCTTTTGTAATTTTAGACTCTTCTATAATTACTTAGCTTGTAGAGGGACATTACAAGATACATTGATAGTTCCTAAGTTTAGTTTGTTAATGTCATTCTTCATAAGACTTTTAACAAATTCAGAATTTCAATTTCTTAAGACTTAATGTGAGTCATCACATTCCATAATCATGATGGTGTCTTATACAAGACATACTTAATTTCAAACCTTGACAGATTTTGGAGGTAAAATATTTAAGTTATCGAAATCAAATAATTCCAAAACAATTGATTCAACACTCTAAACATACCATAATATGTGGTATTCTATGAGTAGTTTAATTGTGAGACTTTATCACAATCCTAAATAACTTAATACTCTTTAGGTTACATACTAATCAATTGTGTCCAACCAAATTGAATATATAGTGTTTAAAACATATTTGCATGCAATAATGTATATGATTTTAACTAGTTCAAGAACTTTATATACATATCTTTTCAAAAGATATAACATGTTAATTATACATCATTTTGCTTTTGAACAATTCAATGACTTTTGTCCATGTCATAGCCAAAACATATAACTTACTTTATTTTATAAGTCTTTCAACATTTAAAGGACTTCATGTTTATTAATTTACATTAAACATAAACATATTTAACTAAAATAATTCTGAACATCAACTCTTGACTTCAATAGTAATTCCATGTTAAACAAGATTACTTCATTATTTTGGACATTCCAAGAGCACATAAACCTTTTACTCGAAGTAGTCTTTAAATCAAGATTACTTCATTATTTTGGACATTCCAAAAACACATAAACATTTTACTTGAAGTAGTCTTTAATTCATATCCCGACATATTGTTTCTTACCTTACAGTTAAGAGAACCTTTAATCATATTGTTTTTGTCATGTGTTGTACCTTACACACAATAAAGGTTTCTCCCACTTGTGCATGGCACAACATCATACATGTAGTCAAACAACACGATGTTCGTTTGTTTATGTGGACAATATGATAGGGTCACAGATATTAGCGTTACAAGTAGATATTGAACCACTTTGTTTAATAATAAATAGTGCACGACTATCCTTAAAACCATGAGTGTTATAGTTGGAAAACTATATATTATCTCAAGACAAGCAAGAAATAATCTGGGTTACTATCAAAATAATAAACCTTGTAGCTCCCACTGAATTAGACAATATTACATTAATGTCTTGTTCAGAAATAAATCACGATGCTCCCACTGGGTTTGACAACATTGTAAGTGCTACATAACCAGTGAAAACAAATAGTGATTTATTTATTTTCCAACTTTGTATGAAATCTTAATTAGTAGCAATGTACTTGGATTTCAAAATTTCTACTATGTAGATGAGGGACTATCCATCAATGGTATTTATTAACTTGAAAATTGAGCATGCAATTTTCTCCTTAATTTAGATTAAAGCAAACAGCTAGATACATTATACTAGTTTGCCTTTACCACTTTTGCAGTAATATTGGTATTTCCTAATTAAAAACTTATAAAGCATCTTACATTAAGATGTTAATATTTGATAGCTTTAAGAACATATTCTTTAGTTATCCAAATGTCTTATATGTTTCAAAGTATCCACCACCGAATAAGGGTGATGAAATCTATATGAAAATATAAGTTATGTAATCTACTTAACATTTAAGTTTGCTATGAGTTTGATTACATTAGGACAATTCCTACGTTCCTATTATAACTTTCCGGAGCAAGAAAGATGATAGGAATGAGTCTCCCTATTCCTTACAAGGAAAGGAGTTTCGGTTTGACTTCTTCAAGGATGAAACAAACCATCGTTTACGGTTTTATCGTTGCATTAATACTATTAATAGAATCGCAAAATTCAATTTTTAGTATTTTCGATAATATTCCTTATAGAAAATTAACCACCCATGTTTAAATTTTTTAAACAATTAATTCTCTAAAGGCTAGGATCCTACTTGACATATCACCATCACATCAGTTGATCTGCTTGCAATGGTGTATTCAAAAGGTAATTGACGATCAATAATTGCCACCAGTGCAATTCCTAGAACCTTATGGGACTTAGGGCTTGTTTCTTTTTTATATGAATTAAGTTGTTTTTTGTTATGGGTGGAGGATGGTTTTGATGTGTGTATGAAATAAGAGGAATTAAGGTGTTTAGGCCCACCACTCACCAAATAAGAGGGATTAGTGGAAAAAAGAAACACCCTTTACTTTATTACAATAATATACTAGTAAGCATGTTTCATCCCATATATGCCTTGAGTTTAAGGTCTCACCACTAAACCGATTAAGTCGTCCAATCAAGAACTATGATTATGTAACACTAACGTCTCGCGAAAAAGTGTATAATCACCTTGGGATTACAATCTACATACGTCTCACGCATAGTAAAAAGCATCTGCAAGTGTTCTTACAAATTGGATGACAATAACTTATATAAAGGGTATAATATTTGACATGGCAAATATGTACGAAGAAGCATGCATACATCTTCGTATCATAAATTTTAATAAAAACTTTACTCAATTAAGTTATTTATTACGGTATCACTTATTTTCTATACATATAATGTATAAATAGTGTTACCTTTAAAAATTGACGATTCAACGTGTTTTTAAATCTTAAAGATTTTATATTTTATCGCGGAAAAGGATTAAAGAATGATTAAAACCATTCAAACCCTAGACCGTTCGCGACTTCCTAAATAGTATGCAAGGTAAGGAAACTACAACGTAGTCATGCATTATAGGGTAATGGTGTCTACAAGACCGAAGTCTTGATGAGTCTCCCCGAACCTTATCCTTGCAACTAAGTAGTACTTTTGCAAAATACGTCATTGATAAAAATAAAACTTTAATTTGAAAAAAAAAACATTATAAACTATTAAATTTTAAGTCTCGTCGTGGGAAACCCGAAGGCCATGATTATCAGATGTAAGCCGAACCCAAATTGACACATAAGACTTCAATTAATAGTCCATAATAAATCTTATTTCATAATTATTAGTCATGTTTATATTTATTTTTCGAAAAACCCTTTTATTTTCTCACAAGTCCAATACTTAAAATAAAACAATATAAACACAAAACTAATACACATAACACTTATTTAAAAAAACACTTAACAATTAAGTCATGCAAATATCAATTATGATCCTAATTATCTAATAATTAAAACATGTATATATTCATATAAGGCTCCTTCGTCCTAAAAACTCCGGCCACATCCATCGATATAATCGATTGCGTAAGCCATATACAAATATATACCACATAGCACATAAAATTTAAGCAACTTTTAGGCCCCATTAAGACATAGCCAAGGTCTTCCCTAGCTTTTAAAGTCGTGGATCTTACCAAATCAAATTTAATGTCTATGTTTTAATCTTGATCATCATATTTGCATAAATCTTTAACAATTAACAAGATTTATATCACATATCCCTCCATGATAAATTGCATGTCTTTATCATGGATGCCGAATTAACAATTAATATAAACATAAAACCGATCAATTAACAATTTAAACACATCAAGTTTTATCCATAAAATTTCATACAACCTAGAATTCATCTAATTTATTATATAACCAATAAAGATTGAATATTGATGCACAAAGATCGAATCTTTATGCATAAAACGCCCAAAGGGATTAAAAATTAATCAAGAACCCTAATTTTTGTCAAATTTTATTACTTGTAACTATAAATTCTTCACGATGGCTCGTGATGCCACTGTTGGGTTTTTACAACTTTTAACCATTAAAGACACGAGTACGTAGCGGAAGATTAACACGTATAAAATATATAATTAACAAATGGATCAAGATGCATGTACCTTTTAACAATAAACGACACCGTTCTTGAATATACGCATGTGTATAATAAATGATACCATGTTAAAACCACCCAAGATCTAAAGTAAGATCTCTCTACTTCAACACACACAATACGTTCTTAGCAAACAATTAAGTATGCTAGTACTAGTAGTGATAAAGCCACCAAACGCCTTCGACTCTTGAATCAATCAACACGAAAAACCCTTGTGGGTTGTTGGTTTCGGTCAAACAAACACAAACCGAAACCCTTGGGGTTTGGTTCGACCGATCAAGCAATAGGGAGAGAAAGAGAGAATTTTAGGGATTAGTTTTTCAAGTTATGACAAATAATAATCCCTACACCTCTTTATATAGCCTACATAACCTGGCTTGCAAGTTAGGTAATTATACCTCCTCTTGGAGATTAGAAAAGAAATTGGCTAAGGGAAAAAGGAAATAATTCTCATACTTTCTTTTTCTCCATAATTGCATATTATTCCTTCTTTTAACTATTAATGACTAATATAACTCCCATTAAATATTTATTAATATTTAACGCTCGTTTAAGTTTTATCACTAAATATATTACATTTAATATATTTACTATAATTGGTTTATGTATTAACGCGTGCGTCCCCGTAGGCTCGAATAAAATTCCCGGACATATATTATTTTACGTGGACATAATCCAACAACTCCCACTTTGACATGTACCAAATAATATAATAACATTGGTAAGCGTCTAGCAACACGCCAATGCTCCCAGAAATATCCGAGTGTGGTTTCATAAAGTCACCGACTTTGTACAATACTGTAATTTAGGGGATGTTTGTTTTAGCTTATTTTGACAGTGTGCATAAGCTAATAATAAGCTTAGGCTTACAGGCTTGGTTATGGGCTTGGGTAGGCTAATCCAAACACTAAGCTTATTCATCATAAGTTGTGAGCTGCTTATTGAAAATAAGCTTAAACCCACGAGGCCACAATATAAATAAGCTTAGAGAAACAACCCCCTTAATATTTGATGTAGATGTAACTCTTCTTCTGTACAACGTTTGGACAACATACGAGAGCTACTACATCTATTTAACTTGGCAGACTAATAGTTTGGCCTTATGTTGCATTTTTCAGGAAAGATCTAAAGATATCCAAAATCAAGAAAGTGGGGACGCATCAAAATAAATTTGAAATCAAGCAAGTTTATATGCCCAGAAATAGATATTTTCTATACGAGAAAGTTTTCTTGAACAAAAATGAGCTCAAAAGTTGGTACGATTTCAAAACCTCAACAAGGAGATGGTAAGTACAAGATATTCACCCCTCTTATTTTTCTAACACATGTATCCATGGTTTCTTGAACAAATGTACATGTCATAAATGTTTGTGGAACTTACATGTTTCATGTTTGTGGCAGCATGTGCTTTGCGCAACAGAACACAAGCTGATTAATATAGGAAAAAAGACACTTGAACTTGAGCATCCTTTTGTTCATGTTGTTGGAAAACATGTCGTTGATGCCTTCAACAAGCAGTGTCAGAAGGTATAATTCCATTTCATTTGCTTTCATCTTACGAGCCCTGGTTTTATTGCTCACATTTATACCTTTAAACAAAATTTTCATTTGTTAGCATGTTAAGAGTGGCGATAGCAACAACCTGCATCATTATGAGATTATGGATTGCAAGTACCAAAAGTATTTTAATAGGTATTGCTTCTACATGACGATAGAAGCCATTGATGATGAAGGAAAGTTTGGCGTCTATGAAGCTGCTGTTCGCTGCTCTACGGAGGATTGCAGCACATCATTGGCTATGTTCATTCTTACCGATCGTAGACCAACTGGTATGTGATTATTGTTTGGAGTATCCCATATCTTTAATCGAGTTATCATATCTTTTAACTGGTATGTTGATTAAAAAAATGCGTACATCTTACTAAACTGATTTGCTATTATGGATATATGTTATTATTTTTGTAATCTAGTCTTTGTAGTCGTATCTAAATAAATGATAACTGAAAAGAAAGGGTTTGTGTTGAAAATTCTATACGTTTCAACCTGAACCTATTTGAGCTGTTACCAAACACCTGCCATAAAACGACTAGCATGCGGGTTGGTTGTTTTCTTTAGTTTTCTTTGGAATTTCAACTGCTTTTCTCTTATTTATTTGTGTCTTATGGCATATTGCATGCAGGTGAGAAAGCAATGAAGCTGTGTAACTCGATTCATCCTTACAATATTATGAAAAGTTAGTTTTCCACATATTGCTATGTTTAGTTTTCTACTCCACCTTCTATAGCTACCTGCTCTATTTTTTTAGTGTTGCTCAATCCTTTTTTAATATTTTGTTTTCTCATATCAATTTTTTAAGTGCAAATCAATGTTGATTGTAGCTGTATTGAAATGGAAACCTTTTATAATTTTTATTCGATAAGATATAACATTGGGATAATTGTGTTAAATTTATGATCTTTAGCCTGGAAAATAGTTCAGGGGCTATTGTGACAGTTTTATGAAGTTGTTTGTGCAGGTTTTATTTGTTGGATAAAGAATGGCAGTCTGGATATGCTGAGGG
>BQNB010147190.1:972-16470 GCA_026074375.1 Tanacetum coccineum
TTCCTAGTGATAATGTTGCAGATAAGGCTGTCAATGAGGAGATGGATGACAGTTTGGTGAGGGTTGCTACTACTGCTACTAGCTTAGATGCAGAGTAGGACAGGGGTAACATCAATAAGACCCGATCTAAAGAAACACTTAATGAACCATGTTCCCCAGGAACTAGTTCAGGTAGTGGTCCCAGGTGTTAAGAAACCATAGGGGATACTATTACTCAAACTAGGTTTGAGAATGTATCTAAACATTCCATTGATCCATTGATCCATTGCTCGTAAGAGGTAACACATTTCGAAGTGGTGGGGATAGACTGAAACTAAAGGAATTGATGGAATTATATACCAATTTACAAATAAGAGTTCTTGATTTGGAGACTACAAAGACCACTCAAGCTAATGAGATTGCAAGTTTGAAAAGGAGAGTCAAGAGGCTTGAGAAGAAGAGGTCAAGAACTCATAGGCTTAAAAGGTTATACAAAGTTGGTTCATCAAGAAGGGTTGAATCCTCTGAAGATGAAGGTTTGGGTGAAGTGGATGCATCCAAACAGGGGAGGATAGCTGATATTGATGCTAATGAAGACATTTATTTGGTTAATGTTCAGACTGATGAAGATATGTTTGGTGTTAATGACTTAGATGGTGATGAGGTGATTATTGAAAGTGTAGATGTTGTTAACACTGCTGAGGAAACAAGAAGTGTGGTTGAAGAAGTTACTGCTGTTACAATTCCAGTTAGTGCTGCTACAACTACAACTACAACAACTGCAATAACTGATATTGAAATAAATTTGGCTCAAGCACTGGCAGAGTTGAAGAGTGCAAAACCCAAGGCTAATAAGGTTGTGATACAAGAACTAAAGCAGGGTACAACAACAACACCAACACTTACAACAACTGTTGCTACAACAATTATAGCTTATAGCACAAGACCTAACGCAAAAGGGATTGTTTTTCATGAACAGGAGCAAGCACCTACACCAACAGTTTCTTCACAACAACCAACACAGGTCAAGGTTCATGACAAGGGTAAAGGCAAAATGGTTGAACCAGAACTTGTGAAGAAAATGTCTAAGAAAGATCTACTTAGGCTTGATGAAGAACTTGCCTTCAAGCTACAAGCTAAAGAAGAAGAAAGGCTTGCCAAAGAAAAAGCTCAACAAGTTGAAGAAGCCAACATAGCTTGGGATGATGTTCAGGCTAAAATTAAAGCTGATTATCAGCTGGCTCAAAGACTGCAAGCTCAAGAGCAAGAAGAATTGACTGATGAAGAAAAGGCAAGATTGTTTGTACAATTCTTAGAGCAAAAAACAAAACATTTTGCAGCTAAGAGAGCAGAATAAAAGAGGAACAGACCACCCACAAGAGCTCAACAAAGGAGTATAATGTGTACTTATCTGAAAAACATGGAAGGATGGAAGCCCAAAAGTTTGAAGAACAAGTCTGGTATGTGCTAATTTACACATATCATTTATACACTATATTAGGCCAAAAATACCACAAATGGACAAAAATGTATTGTATATTGTGTGTTTTTATGTTATCCATGTGCAGGGAATGGATATTAGACAAAAAGACAAAAACAAGCCCAATAAGGACAAAACCGGACACGAGAATGAAAGAGCGTGAAAAGCTAAGGCCAAGGTGTGCATTTATCAAGAAAAACCCAAGACGAACCCGTAAACTCCAAAAAATCCTAAAACCCGACAAAAGAACTAATGGTCGTTAAATTTTAAACATTACATAAATTACAAATGTTAAATAACTCTTAACAATTGTTAAGAGTTATTTTAACACTCATTTAAACTTAACCAAATCCAAATACCCGACCCACTTCTTTTTAAAGCCAAAGTCAACAAAACCGGTCAAACCCAAATCAGTATACAAAAGAAAAGGGCGTGTAACTTTTTTACTGTTCATCACCCTTAACCTTAGGGTAAACTAGGACCATGGTGGGTAAACATCTCAATCACTCACCCTCGCTCATCCTAGTCACGCAAAGAGCATGTCCACCCTTCTAGAAGTGTCAGCTTGGCAATCCGCTCAATCACACACCAAAATCAACGGCTGTGATCGAAGTAATGATGAGAATTAAAGATTTAAAGGTGGGGATTTATTCTTGGACATCACTTAACGATTTCACACTCAAAAGAAGCACAACTCACCAATGCTCCTCCTCTCAAGTTGTCTATAAATAGTGATAGGATTAGCTTTAGAATTTTGTTTCCAATTTATGCATTTAAAATTGGTTTACCATTTTACTTACCTTGTCAATTTACTTATCAGCAATTTACTTTACAATTATCATTTACTTTTCATTGTGTTGTACTCTTTCATTATCAATAAATAAAAATCACAAAAATATTTCCATTTCCATTTTCTTGTTCATTTACTATCAAGTCATTCTCTTCTCACTTAATTCTGTCTGTACATGTTCATTGAGTTACCATAAGCTTGTTTGAGCTTTATTGTTTGGAAGTTTGAAGCTACTTTTAGATTTGGAAGAAATTGGTGTTGGAATTGGTAATTGTTTGATTAAGCTTTAGAATTAGGTTTGAAGCTGTTTCATATGCTGGATTAGGGGTTTAGGATTAGTTTTTAGATCCTCATCAAATTCTATGGACCTCTTGTAAGTTTCTAATTTTACTTTTTTAGTCCTTTATAGCTTATGCTTATTTCTGCCTGGTGAGGTGCTTAGTTCTGTTTCTTATTGCTTATTACTACTTGTTTTTATGCTTAGATAATCTGTTTTGCTTATTCTAGTTCTAATCTTAAGTTTTCATGCTTATGCTTAAAATTTGTCAAAATTCCATAAGAATTTGTATAATCTGTTTTCATGTTGTTCTGGCTTATTTTATAGTTTAGATTTGTTAATTAGGTTTATATTAAGGTGTTTAAAATTTGGTCTTAAGTGTTCATGTTTTGAAATTTAATTTTGAAAGCTTATTTTGCAAATCTGCCACTTAAAGAGGTGTTTGGATTAAGACCAGAACTAACTCCAAAGTTAGTACTGCTAGTGATTCATACCACTTTGGTTGGTTTTAATCATTCATAAATCTGTTTTAGTACATGATCAATCAAGTTTTGATGGAGTTTTAGTTTGAAAACAAGTTTTTATAAAGTATTTTTACCATCTGTGGAGTCCAAACAGGTTCTAGTATAAATTTCTTTGATCCTTAGCTTTGTGGTTTAAAAGTTGTTTTGTCAAAACTCATTTTACTCTCTTTAGAAGACTTAACATCTGGTTTCAAAGTTTTAGGTAATAGTTTACAATTTTACTTGTTTTTACCCATTTTAGTATAAACTGTCTTGTTCTCAGCCCATTGTCCTAGTTTTAGATCCAAATTCAGTTAGGTTAGAAGGTGTTTTAAGTTCTGGATTTTTGTGCACAAGTAGATTAGGTAATAGTCTTTAAGGATTTAAGCTTGTTTTGAAGTTTAAAGTTCACTAGCTTATCTGTTTTTGAGCTTATAATAGCCTGGTTAGGCTGATTTAGGCTCGCCATCTTCAGCTTTGCTTATTTATTTTTTTTGTTCTAAGAGCTTATTGCCTTCTGATTTTGCTTTAATTAGATTTAGGATTGCTTGTTGGATTAGATTTAAGCTTTTGAAGTTTGTTAAAGCTTATTTAGAGCTTATTTGAGCTTTAGGCTCAAAACAGTTTAAGTATAAGACTTAAGTTCACCTCTGTGAACTTAAGCACTTCTGAGGCTTATTTTTGTGCTATTCTGTGCTTATTCGTTCTTAAAAAGCTATACTCCTTTTGTTAAAGATGTTCCATAAGCTGTTTTCTAGTTTTTTTTTAAAGAAAAGAAAAAAATGTTTAGTAAAAAGGGTAGGCCACAGGTTTCGAACCTGTGACCTCCCTTTCATACACTCAACGTATTTAACACACACACCTTAACCAAACGTGCCCTTGGGTCTTTTCTGTCATACACCCATCCCTTCATTCTTTTAACCTTTGTTCCTTATTTTGCTTTTCAGTTTTAAATAGCTTATTTTCTGCTTATCTGATTCAGCTTATTTTGCCGTTTTATTTTTCTTAGGTTTAGACTTGTTCAAACTATTTTTCTTGAATTTCTCAGATTTTTATATTTAGGTTTACTATTTTTTATGCATTATTTAGATTAAATATGTTTTTAATTCATATTAAATAAAATAAAAAAAATATACTTTTTCTGAAAATTTTATTTTGTCATTTAGGATTTATAAAAATTAGATTTGAAGTTGTAGGGTTTAAATTTGCTTTAGTTGCTTAAATGTCGCGTTTTTAATTCCCGGTTACGTTTTTATGCTTACGTGTTTAATTGTCATTACTTGCTTACTTGTTTTCGTGCATTTACTTACATTTAGTAGGATTTAGAAAACCAAATCAAAAATCTTTTAAACCATTTGAAACGCGCGATCACGAACTTAACCGATTCTCAATTCACGCTTCGTCGAGGGAAAACGACCCGGGAGGTTTTTGAGACAACTTTGGTTAAAAGTTTGTTTCTTAAATCCGACGGAAAATACTTACTATACTATAATTGTTTACATCCTTATATACTTATATTATATATAGTGTGTTTGGGCTGTATCACATTGCAAGCCCAATACTGGGAGAAATGTTCCACGAACGTTTCGCTAAGCCTATCATCACAAGTGCACAAATAGTGATATTCAAAGATAGCAGGGAGAATAACCCACAAGTATTCAAATAAAGACTATCAAAATAAAAATATCATCATATTAAAAGAGATAGCAAAGTCAGGGTCAAGTACTAGGACATTCAAAAACATACAAGTGTAAGTTGCCGCACACAAAAAGGTCCAAAGTAACCGCGGCATATAACGGATAAAACACTTAGAATAAATTGTACAAACATAAAGGGGCTACAACAAAAAGGTCATATACGACCAAGTCCAGACATTATAGCAAGTTACTAAGAAATGATCAGCTCCGCATCATCAACATTCGGAAAAGGATCAACATCCGCACCAGCATTTCCTTGACCATCCGCATGTGTAATTTCGTAATCATCCATGGAAATAGGCGGGATAGTGCTTGCGGAAACAAGGGTCACAGATAAAGCAGTAGTAGTATCAGGAGCAACACTAGAAGTACCTCCCGTGCCTTCCAAAGCCGCAGCAGACAAAGGCTCAGAGAACGAAACAAAAACGTCACGAAGAGCTGATCTGTTGTTAGCAATGTTTTCTCTAATCCTCTGAACTCGGCCATGGGAAACATCTAGAGAAAGTGATAAGGCTCTGGCACCAATGACAGTTTGATCCGGCGAATGATGAACATGAACCATTAGCTGGTCAACATGAGGCTGTGAATCGTTCAAACCCAACCTTTCCGCAAGAGCTTCATCTAAACGGAGAAGGTCCATTACAGTTTCGACACTTGGGGGTGTCGTGTGGGGGGGTTTTCCAAAGGGGGCGCAGTGGGAAGGGGGGGGTGGGGTGGGGGGTGGGTGGGGGGGTGGGTTTGGATGTGCGGTTTGTGTGGTTGGATGGTTGTGCCTAGGGATGTTGGGAATATGGTATTGATTGTGCGGGTTAGTCGGTGGGTGGGGTTGGGCGGGGATCGGTGTTGGGTGGTGGGGGTGCGGGGAGTTTTGGGTTGTTTGATGGGGGAGGTTGTGGGGTGGTATGGGTGTTGGGGTGAGGGTTTGGTGTTTTAGGGGGGGGGTTGGTGCGTATGAGTGCGGCGGAGGTGTGTGGGGAGTTGCTGAGGGGGAGGGGGGTGTGGGGTGGGTTGCATTTGGGTTGTAGGGTGGGTCGGCGGAGTGCCGGACGGGATTTTTACTTATGCGTTTCCGGGTGTTTATAGGAGCGTTGTGCGGGTGGTGTGGGGGGGGGGGGATTTGCCCAGCTGGAGGATGGGTTGGTTGTGTGTGTTGGGGTTAGAATATACACGGTGGTGGGTGGGGAGAGGGGTGGGTTGACGGGTGGTGAGTTTTTGGTTGTTTAAGTATTTGGGGACTGATGGGGTGAGTCCGCGGGGAAATTTTCGGGGAGTTGCATATAAGGGAGTTGGTAGACGCTGTGGGCTGTGCTTGGTAGAAAGATGATAGTTTGACTTCATTTTTACTTTCCATTGGTTATTTAGTTGTGCGAGAATGAAGACAAGAACGGAAGTGAGATTGAGAGTACGAATTTGCTGTTTGATTATGGGGGGGGAGCTGGAGAGATGAGCAAGAAATGGGGTTGTCCCTGGCGATCGGACTGTGGGAGATGTGAGTTTGTGTCTCGGCGGGGGGGGGGAGGGCGATGGTTCTTCGAGAGAGATCGACGAGGGCGATGAGAGGTGGCGGTGAGGGAGAGACAGTGGCAGGTGTTAGTGCGAAACTCTGTATACAGGGGCGGGCAGTACTTGCGGATCGAGGAGTTTATGATAGAGTTGTATAGAGTTGTGGGTGGGGTGTAGTGGGGGCAATTCGCTGTCAGACTCCATAGTTTAGGGGTCATACTTATTTGGGTTTAGTTGGTGCGGGAGTGGGAGGATAGAGGTTGGGGGGGTAGCGACTGTGGGTAAGGGCGAGGGGGGGTGTGGGTGGGGTCGCCAGCTAGAATGATAGCTGGTTCCCGTTTGAATGGTAGGGGGTGGGGGGGTGGGTGGGCAGTTCGCGTGAGACTGACGGAGACGGGAGGGCGCCAGTGAGTGGGAGGAAGGGGTGCGAGTGATATGTATGTCAGTGTGAGGTTAGGCGGCTGTGGGGCGCCGATGAGAGGCAATGTGGGCAAAATGATTTCACAAACTTGGGGGTGGATTGGCTTGTGTTTTGGGAGGGGGGGCGCGTAGCTATCGATTGCGACGTAGATGAAGTGTTGGGATCAGTGCCTTCGTGAGCGGTTGCACGATCCGCGAGTTGGCAGTGACAAGAGCTCTAGGGCAAGAGAGGTCTTTTATAAGAATGGGAGGGTCGCGGGGGGTGGGGGGGTATGTAAATAGGATATGAAGAAATACATTCGTGGTTTATTAAGATTGGTTATTATAGTGTGTGTGTTTTCAAAAGTGGGGAGGTACTTTGGGTTGATATGGTTGTGTTTTCAAGTTTTTAATAGTTTGTGATTTGTGTTATATTATTGTTTACTGGAATCTTTCCCTTATTGTTTTTGTAATCTTAGCGCTAAGAACACTAGGGTTCCCTCGCGGTAAGTAGATCAATTCAAGGTGCCAAACCTTGCGAGCGCGTGACACTCTGCACCAATAGACTCTACCCCCTTGTTGTCCATGAAGATGGCGAGCGCAGAAGACACATCTCAACTGCATCTAGCATATGTCGCGGGTAATCCCACAAACTGTCGCTCATATCAACTACTCGGATCTCGTGCACTGCTCTGGCCGACGGTTTAAACAAACGGGGAACGTTCCCAGAAATAGAGTTAACATCTTTAGAAAAACTTGTTTTTCAGCTGTGGTCGCCAGCCGCTTCACAATGATCCTCCCGACGTATATAATGTGCAAAGTTCTGCAAAACCACGGGTGTTTCTAGAGATCGCCACGAAAGGGTCAACATATTTAACCGTCTCAAGAGAATCTTCTCATTTATCTCTTAGGATCATTATACGTTCGTACGGGTTTTTTTTCCAATCTGGACTAAATGACGGCCTTGCGAGGTTCTCGACTCTATATTCAAGAACTTAGAATCAAATTCTTGAGAGGAGAGAACCCATCGGACAATCTCCCTTCAACCTTTTTTTGGCAAAAGATACTTAAGGGCCGAATGTCCGTATGCACTATGCTTTTGTCTCAATGATGAGGTAAGACCTGAATTTCTACGAAAGCTTACACGAAGGCAATAATCTTGATTTCAGTCGTAGTAATCGTTGGTCTATCAATCATAGCTTACTACATGTTGGATAGGCCGAAATGTTTCTCATGACGTTGCCCCAATAAACGCCACCTAATGGCGAAATCGCGTGCATCGCACATAAAGGCTCAAATGGAAGTCCCAGTTTGGAGCAATCAAGATTGGAGCTTGCCTAAAGTCTATCTGTCAATGTTTGGTAAAGCTCGAAGCAGTCATCAAAAGAGAATGGGAGTATTCTTCTCAATGGGGGAAAGGGAGATTGTCATTGGTCGTATAATTTTGAGAAATCCTGAATGAAATCCCCGTAAAAACCGCATACCGAGAAAACTCCTAATTCCTTTACGTGGTGGAGAGGATAATTTTGCAATGACAGCGATTTAGGCTTTGTCAACCCACATCCCTTCGTAAAATCTAAGGCCGAGGACAAACCCTCTTTGACCATAAATGGCGCTTTTCCCAGTTAAGGACTTAAGTTGGTGTCTTCACACCTTTGAGAGCATGTGGTCTAAACGAGAGAGGCATTTTAGGAAAGAATCCCAAAGACCGAGAATTCCGTCCCATAAAGACTCCGCGTCTTCTCACCATTCATGAAAAGATATGCTAACCATACATCGTTTGAAACGTGCCTAGCATTGCATAAGCCGAAAGTGCATGGCTACGTGTAGCGAAACTTCCTGTATGCAAGTAAAAAGTATCTTTTCTTGATCACGGGTCAATCTTGAGATTTGAAATAATCCGAGACAACCTTCGCGGAATACAGTAGTCTATTCATTCCCGCAATCTCTCAACATTTGGCCATGAACGGTAGAGGGAAGTGGTCTTTGCGTGGCGTCATTTAACTTACATAGTCAATGCACACCCGCCATCCGTAACCAGAAACGATTGGAATCACCATTTCCATCGTCACTACACAGTCATTTCCTCCCTTCTTTGTACACAATGTATCGCTAACCCCAAGGACGTCAGAGATAGGTAAATCAATCCAGCTTCGAGAAAGTTGTTCAACCTCCTTTTTAATAACATCGTGGATTTTGATATCTTCTTTGTTTGGGACCGCTGGTCAAGAGTCCTCATCCATAAGAATCTGTGGGTACAAAATTCCGTTAGATACCCTGAATGCAAAAGTAGCCTACGAGAGCATCGTGCTTGGGACCTTTAGCACCTTTATGAACGTATTTTTCCTCGAACAACCAACTCTTTAGCAATAAATGATCCAACTGTTGTCGCCCGGCTTCATAAATGCATACGCGAGATGAGGCAGTTCCTTAGTTTAACCTTAGTAGTTCAGCGAACAAGAATTGGCTGTATTATATTCACAGACCTTGAAGCGCATCGGAACGTTTCTGGGAGCTAATTCCTTGACTGGAGTGGGGAAGTGGTGGTTCACTATTCCTCAGGACTCTATGGGCTTCTAGAAATAGAATGTCCCCCTCAGATCATATAGAATGGATATATCTGGACAATCAGGATCATCTGCTTGAGAACCAAGATAGCGATCCTTCTTCAGAGCAGGAAATCACTATCCTCAAGATGCAGTAGGTAGTGGAAAGAAAGTGAACAATCAATTGGATCATAAAGACGAGTGGAAATTTCCACTCGCGATATATCAGTCAAAATCGCATGCAACTTCTTGAGGAGGAATTCCCGCACAAGCCATACAAATACTCATTCTTTTCAGTTTTGCGCTTTGAGTGTAATTTGCCAGGGATCGCAATTTGAGATCCAAATTGTAATGATGGCTTTCTCTTCCTATTCTAGATTTAATTCACCCTTGTGCACATCAATCTAACACGACTGGTCTTTGAGAAGCCACCTCCCGAAAAAAAGGGAATGTAAAGGGACTCGGGTCTGGCTCAAAATCTACAACCACAAAGTCGGCTGAATGTGAAATACACCACTTTAACGAAGATGTCTTTTGCAATTCCCGATTGTGTTAGAAATTGATCGATCCGCAAGTTCCATGTCTTGCAAAGTTGAGTAAGATCAGAAGCGAAACATTTTCCTGACGAAAAGGCAGCTAGATAGAGCTACACACAAGATCGCCTAATGCTATAGCATTCATACCATCCCTGAAATTCACAAGGAACAGGAACTTGCCGGGGTCTCCAAGTTTTTCATAAGTAACTTTTCATATGACCAGCCGAAACAATGATCTTTCAATCGTATATTCCGAGCTACAGCTAAAGGCTCATTTGAAGTTCGTGCCACTTCATAAGTTTCTCTTTAGTTCCCAATAAAGGCTCTTAGAGACGAGGTCGAATTTGGGACATCAAACTTAAGATCATGCCGAGAAAGCCTAATCTCGAAACTCATCACTTGAAGATTTCATAAATAATGTTGATTTGTGTCATTAGCTTGATTGACCGGCACTTTTCATTATCACGCCCGAAGATATGAAGAGAAACTGAGAGGTTTAGTGTTTGGCACGGAGCAACAAACAGAGCAACTATGGGCCTCAAAAACTGGAGTTGTGATTGGTTGTACAAGACCTACCCAGAGGTTGGGAGGACGGATGCGGTACTTTGCGTTGAGCAGAAGGGTGCACTTGTCCTTTGCACATCGGTATTGCTCTCTAACTGAAGAAGTAAGGAATTGAGGTCCGTGCCTATCACACCGCTTCGTGTATGAGATACCGCTTTAAGATCTTCTCTATGGTTATGTAACGTTTTACCAGGAGTGGTCCCCTTACCCTAAGTAAAGCGGTAATAGCAGTTACAAACTTTAGCCAACTTCAATGTATATTTATATATCAGTCAATTTGCCATTTGATTATTCTATTTTGGTTGTTTCGTTGCTGCTCTGACCCTGTTTTGTCGAAAGGTTAGTTTTTCATGAATCGCATATAGATCCATAGCCTTGACGTATTGTCAAAATCGTCTTGGACACTGTTAGTCGTCTAAGAACGGGTGGCGTGAATATCTGAAGACTGATTAACCGGCGTTCTATAATTATTCTGACTGAAATTGGACCGGTTAAAATTCACCTCCTTTGAGGTTTGAAATGGCTCCCTGTTTGTTAAAAGTTATTCCCACCTATAGAAATTCGTTAGCATATTAGCTTGAAAGTCTGATCGGTGAAACCTGAGTCTAATATGAATTGCAACCATTGAGTCGAAATTGGACTTACTCTGGTGTTAATTACGTCAGCCTTGTGACACATACTCAGAAATGTTTCCCATAAACTCAATAGTACTGACAGAATCTGATGAGAATGGCACCACCACAAGTAAACACAACTTACTCAACAGACTTTGACAGGAGGCAGGACAGCTGTGAGCAGTAACTTGTTCCATCTTGACCTAATGAGCAAGGTGCTACGGACGATTATCCTTAAGGTTCAGCACACAATCAAATGAATACCAGACTTAGGCGGGCAAGATTTGTACTTACCTGCAACAACTGCTTAGCTCTGTTTGACGAACCTGGGACTTCTCTCATTATGGATAACATTCGCGACATTTTGCGTCCAAAGTTTCACCTCTCGGAGTTCAATGAATCGTGATCATTAATGTTCAAGAGCATTTAAATATTATCAAGTTGATCAATTCTAGAAATCCATGATGAGTGACATGCCCTAAGTAATCATTGAAACGATCCCAAGCCTCATCAAAACGATTCATCGAACCTTTGCCTGAAATCTGGTGCATCTCATTGCGACCGATTCTCTGTCGTTTTAGAAGAGGGAAAAACTGTTGATAATTTATACAAGATCGTCCAAGTTTGAATAGATCGAAGGTTCTTAGTTTCTACATATTCCGCGGCTCCCACTTAGAGGAATGAAAAGCAAAAGCTGATCTACAATTGAACATTACCCTCATATGTGGACTGATCTTGTTAGAAGTAACGTATATAGCATGCGGCTTCTTGTCATGACCGGAAGACTGTTTGTTCTGGACAAGAGTGATTAACATGCTCACTCGAATTTTTGCCACAATTTCAAATAATATTGCGTCCTCCGTACCCCTCGTGAGGTCTCTTGGACCAATTGACCATATTCATGTCTGACATGGCTTCCTACGGTGGATCTTCTGAGAATGATATTCTATACGAAGAGTTCGGATTAATCAACTGGCGGGTTCTGGTGGAGGAGGTCGCTGCTCACGGGACTGAGATCGAGTGCGCATGCACAAAATGGAAAATAAAAAAGAAAAAGAGTTACACTAATTTTTTTTGGATTTTTGGATTTAAAATATATTCACAATCTATTTTAAACGGACAAGAGATAGACAACTTAAGCCAAATAATCGATCTTACTTTACGGTAGCTCTCAGAATGAAAAACGCACAGGTGAGCGGAGGAGTAGGAATAGCGCGAAGCTTATTTCTCCTTTCGGGTCGTAGTTCCTAGGAACAACCCTCCTTATACCCACTTTATAGTTTGTTAATCAAAATGAGGTGAGCCGTATATCGTAAGTGACACAGAAGGCAAGTTTTAAATCTTTGGTTCGATTGGGAACTCAATAGTTCACCGGAACTTATTATGATAATACCTCAGTGGAGAATATTATATTTTGGTATTTTACCAATTAGTGAATTTTAATTTTTATGGACAATTTTTTTATATTTTTGATTTTTTTGGTTTTTTAATTTTTTATATGATATGTACTAATAAAAAGAAAAGAAAAATATTTTTGTGTTTTTTAATATGATATATTAATAATAAGACAAGTTCAGATCAAAGTCGGATAAAAATCGTAGCAAATGAAGTCGGATAACAATCGTAGCAAATGTGATTCGCTGGTAGTATACACTTAAAATAACTCAAATGCAAATCTCAACCAAATGCCCTTAACCAAGGCAAAAGGTCAAAATCTACACAAAGAGATTAAATATATAAGAGAGAATCAATAATAAAAAGATTCCGGAAGAGATATTCCCGGGTCGTATGTCCCAACGAGGCTGCAATTGAAAGTAATCCTGGTTTGATGAGAAATTGAATGATGGAGAATATATGATATGATGGAAACACTGATACAACTAAAATTAATTAAATAAAACCTAATTTAGTCTACGGGAAACAGATATAGGAAATGGCGATCTTAAAAACTACGGGAAACAAAATTAGTTGTAGGGAAATCCTAAAATTAAATTTATACTAAAATACGGGGAACATAAATAGTTATTGGGGAACCCTAATACTAAAAATTAAGAAAATAAATGCTAAATTAAATTAAAAATCAAAATTAAATTCTAATTAACTTAATTTAAAAAATAAAGAAAACTAGAACTAAAACGGAGGTCGTTTGAATGTAAAACGAAAAGAAACGGTAAAACGCACCCGGTAAAACGGGTCTAAGACTGAAATTTAAGAAAAATAAAGCCTACACTAAATTTTATATTTTTCCTAGACACTAAATGACAAAAGAAAATTTTATAAAAAAGAAAAATATTTTTTTATTAATTTTCTGATTTTTTATGAATTTATAAAGATTAATAACTAATTAAAACTAAGAAAATAGAAAAAGACAAAAAATAAAAGTTATAAAAATTCTGAAAAAATAAAATTAAATAAAGAAAAAGTTAACAATTCTAAAAATATAAAAATGCCCAAAAGTTACTGTTTATAATTAAAGTAATTAAACTAATTAAATCTAAACCTAATTTAAATTAATTAAATTAAATAAACTAACTAAAGTTAACTTTGGGGACTAACAGTGAAAAGGACACAAGGACTAACAGGGTAACAGGCTAACTAACCACAGGGACTAACAAAGGTAACTGTGAAAGAAGAAATTACACAAACAGTCCCTAAAGTGGACCCCGATTACAAGCTAGGTCCAAAGTGCTTATTAGCAAAAAGCTAAAGAAGCAAAGTTGTAAAGGGGACTTAGGAGAACATTTTTCATAAAAGGAGTATAAGCTGAAATGAACTAAATAAGCTAGAAAAGTGAGCTTTTTGGGCTGACAGAATGTTAATAAGCTTAAAAGCTTATTTGCTTTTTTCTTTGAGCTTAAGCTAACAAAATAAGCTAAAATCTATGGGGGACAGATAAATAGGGAAGGGGAATCCTAAATAAGCTAAAGCAAACTATAATAAGCCTTAAAATAAGCTGGAAAGTGACTTAAGCTATGTGACAGTTTTTAGAAAGAAAACAGAAAAAGTGCTACTTTAAGGCCTAAATAAGCTATACTAGAGGAGGAGTTAAGCTACAAGATTGTGGGGAATTAAAGAACAACTAATAAGCTATTAATAAAAGCTAAAAGATCCTAAGGCTTAATACCTAAATAAGCTAAACAAGGGGCTGAGATTTAGTGCTCAGCACCAGGGGAGGTACAATAAGCCTTTGAGGGCTTTTTCAACTTAACACAATAAGCTCATAAGGGCTTTTTAACCAAAATAAACCAAAAACAGATTAATAAGGGATGTAATTAAGCTTATATTCAAAATATGAGAGCTTAAAAAACAATATAAGCTGCTGATATTTGGGCTTAAAAGTGAGGAATTTCAAAAATCTTTCAAAGCTAAACTTGGACTTATGCTTGGTGAGGTTAAAAGACAGAACAAGGGGTCTTCTTGTTGGCTTCTTGTAACTCAAACAACACAAGAAATAAGGTGCTTAAGCTGTGTCAACAGCTTAAGCCCTTATGGTCACTTTGGCTTATATAAATTTTGACAGAAATACAAAAAACTCTTAAAAATTGATTTTCAAACTGAAATTAGTGATTAAGGTGGCTTAATAAAGCCCACACACTCAGCCAAAGTTGGCTGAGTGCACTTGACCCATGCAAAACCCCATATGACCCATTTTCAAGGCTAAACCAAACACCCCTTTAATATATAAAAACTCAATTTTTATCTTTTCTTGTGAAATGAAAGCTGAGATAACATATAATAAGTGAAGTGTGATTACTTTTAACACTTTTTAAAACAATTTAAACAGATATAATCAACTACCATTAAACTTTAAATTTCAAATATTCAAATAACAAGAAAGTTTTTAACTTTTATTAAAACTGGATGAATTACAGCATAAAACTTTTTAAATGACTGAATTACACTTCAAATGCTTAAAAGAAAGACTTAGAATTAAAAGTAAGCTAAAAATACAAAGAAAAAGGTGTGTTTTTGTTCGGCTTGCTCTCTTCTCTTTTATACAAGTCTTCAAAGACTTGTAGCTCTTGGGATAAGCTGGTTGTGAGAGTAGGAAGCTTCCCAAGGTAATCCTAGCCCTTTGTTTGCCTTCTCATGATCTCACCATTGATGGGTTGCTTCGGGTTGTGTGATTTGCCAGGGTAGAGGGTTATAGGGGAAATGGATTGTGGGAAAGGGTGAGAGTGAGCTGTGGGTAGTACTTGGGAGGTGGTTTGGGACTAGAAACCGTGGGAAATGGCTGTTTGAGGTTTTGGCGGGTACGGTGTTACAGTACCAAGTGGTTACAGGTTTAAACGTGATCTTTGGAGAAGAGGCAAGAATGGCCCTCTATCTTTCTCTCTTTTTTCATTTCTTTTGAGCCGGGTTTTAGTTATAACAAAGTTTAGAAAGTAACACAAATGGTCCCTCTGGTTTTATAACAAAAAGAGTTAAAAAGACTTTTAGGAAATTGCAAATTTGGTCCCTGCGTTTTATAACTAAAGAATAAAGAGAGGGTTTTGAAAAGTTGCAATTTCAGCCCTTGTGTTTGTTTAAACCATTTTCTTTTATAAAACAACTTTTAAAACTTGGCATTTTTGGCCCCTTTTCTTTATTTTTTTCATTTTTAATTATAA
>BQNB010147191.1:0-16470 GCA_026074375.1 Tanacetum coccineum
AAGAAAACCCTAACCCTAATTTTCATTCCCTTGGTTCTTCTCTTTTCTCGGTCAAAGGAAGTGTCAGACAGCCACTCCTTCTCGTCTTGACTTGTGAACCAGTCGGTGCAAGGTAGTTTAAACATAGTAGTTAAGCGGAGTTAGGTTGGTCATCGAGGGTTTAATCGCAATCAAGTGTTGACCGGTGGACGTCTAGCCTCCCTTACCTTGTGAGTCTCACATCTGGTTCTTTCTTTATATATATGTATATATGCGATTAGTTCAGTAAGTTAACTTTTGTTTCATTCATTGCTTGAAAAATATGTCAATGCCCATGTCCTATAGAGTGTGCTTGGTAAGTCAAAGAAAATGTATTTTATTCTATAACTTGGGATAGGTGACGAACAGACACACGAGACCCCTCATCTTTTTGTATATTCTGTTAAAAGGGCTATCGCACCAGCATTATGTCATATGCGCAAGTAGTTAGGCCACATGTGTACGAATGAGACTCACCCATTCGAGAACTTAAAGCTATAAGTTGATCGAACTTAATAGATAGAAAACACGTATGAGTAGTCTGGGGCGAAAACATTGTCCATGGCTTCATGTACCATATCCAAAAACTAGTGGAAGAAAATAAAATCAAGATTTAGTATAATTCAAAAATAGGACATGTAGTGGTCGTTTTGCCCCGGGAACCGCCAAGTTCCATCGAGTAAGTAAATAGTTATAAGGCCTCAAGTTTGGAGGTATAAACCTGCCAAATCTTCATTCTGTGTCACAGCCCAACTGTGTCGACTTGAAGCCACACTTCGACCCCATAGACCTAGACATGGCAACGACTATTAGGGTCAATTGATAGTCGAAGTGACAAATCACATTTAGGAATTTAAATTGTGAGAAACGGCCTAGTATTGAGTTCGTAAATTGAGGTCAAAAATCTGGTCTTCCTCCGTTAAATATAAAGCCACACAGGCTGACGACCTGACCTCGACACATGCCTACTTCAACACCAATTTCGACCCACGCAACGACCTTTGCCCCCAACCCTTATAAAAGGAAATTGTAACCGACCTAGCCTAGTGTTCAAAACTATACGTGCCTTGTTTTAACATGGAGTAACGAAGTCGCAACCACGGTCTAAAGTTCGAACCGCGTAAACACTATAAGCTGGGTTAGTCAAAAATTCTGTTAGGTATAAAAAACAGTCTCGTGACCCGCCTATGTTTAACACTACTTTTAAATATTCAAACGACGTTGCTAACCAAAGTTCATTTAATAAAAGTCGTAAATTATCCAGCGTAGGTTTCAAATATACAGTTACTTTTTTATATCGCCAGATAACGAAGTCATAATGTGGTCGTAAAACTCTAAGGTTGTTAAAACTTAGTGATTTAAATGATTAACGTGCGAAGTGAACGTCAATATTTTGTCGAATTAGTTAAGACACTTAGAGACTAAAACAAGACCTGACGTAAACTAATAAATTGAAGTAGGTACCACCTAGTTTCCTTAAAAGGTTCGAAGTCGTAATTTATATACTCGTATTTTCATCATATTGAACCGATAAAGTCGACCACTTTAATCCGATAAATTGTTTTCTAATAACACTAATTTAAATAAGGATCAAGCACACACTAGGGACAAGATTGCAAGTATATATATTATTATTTATTTTTTTTGTTTTTGTTTAGTGAATATGTATTATTCGTTCATAGGTTGCGGATAAAGTCTTTTGCATCGTTTTTCGTGCCACTACTTTGCTTCTACATTATCAATACTCAATGTGAGTTTATAGTCCCCACTTTTACATTTTTTTTATCATTTATCAAATCTCGGGGATGAGATCATGTTTGTTTTCAACATGGATGCAAGTGCATTTTAAATTCAAATATTACGAGTTTGCCTGAGTAGCTATAACCCACTATGCCTATTATCATGAACTGTTAATTGCATGGATGTGATTGTTAATTGCATTATGTGAGCGTGAATGTTATGAATAGATCTATTTGGGATTAACATCCCCGTTCGGGCAAGTAGCGCTTGCTAGTTTACCGGTTGGCCGGAAACGACGAACGTATACCATTTGGATTCATGGATGTTACGGGTTGAACATCTACATTGGGCAAAGTCATTTATGTGTATTTTAAATACATACATTGTTTAGCTTCGGTGTCATGAGCTGAGCTTCAGTGCATTTGTACTACATTTTGGTGGGGGAATTTTTTTTTTGTATTTTTTACTCTATTACAGGAAAATCTTGCTATCCGCTTCATTTAATTTATAAACCTATAAATTCACCAACATTATTGTTGACAGTTTAAACATGTTTTCTCAGGTCAATAAGGTACAAGTCCCGGATACATTGGCTGGTCGTCATTTGAAGTCACATTACCATAAAGATTTGCATGCATTACATTTTGGAACATTATTATGTTGTGAAATCTTTATTTTTCAAGATAAACAAGTTAAGCCCATGAGCTTTTTGTAACGAACCATTTATGAAATCCAATGTATCAGTTTTAAACGATCTTTAAAATGGTCGTTCTCATATCTTGTGCTATTGATCTATGAAGTAATACCCCCGGAACATCATATTCCGCTGCGACCCGTTTTGGGGGTGTTACAAAGTGTTTCCTCATCTTCAATCTCCCTTTGTAGTTTTGAAACAATTGTTTGACGTGCTTCATTTGCAAAGTAAGCCATATAGTTTGTAAATAGAGAGAAGATGTGTGTGTGTGTGACAGATAAAAGTTTAATATAGATGATAGGATAGTTGATATAGGGGAAATAGTATGATCAGTCTTTATCAATAGACTGAAATAGTAAAAAAGCTGACAAAGCTCGTACATTTATAAGAGATAATAGACATTTTTCATGGATTGGTAGTTATCAACTGTCAGTGACTTGATATAATAAGATTGGTACGTAATTATTCAATTTATTGAAAAAAAGGAACAAAATGTGTACATTTAACAGACTTTGTTTAAACATATTTAGTTACATGAATATTAGTACATATTTTTTCTATTCTGCATTTGATGCAGATAGCTTAGATCTATCTTTGGTTCTTCCATAGAGCCATTGTTGGGAATCAGCACCGAGCTTATATCTGTCTTTAGACATGATACATTGGTTTCCTCGTCTTCAAAGTGTTCTTGTTCCGCCCATTCAACCATTTGATCAAAAGTGTAATCATTTTGTGTTACCTTCCTTATAATGTCTTCATTTTCACTTGAGTAGTCAGTTATGACATGGTTCATCATTTCTGCCAAGCTAGCATTTGGGAAAATATATTTTGATATAACAAAATTGACACCGATGTGGTCAATGTAAATTTCCAATTTGTACTGCGCTGAAGATATATCAAACATGACATGCATATCATAGTTGTTTCTAAGTTTAACGGTTATTGAAAATCCATTGTGTGGTATTTTGTAATAAAGAGCATGAATCTTTGTACCCAAAATATTAATCAAATATTGTTTCAGATCTTCTAGTTTCAATCTTGGAATGTTGATGTTGAATGTTCCACCGTTGACGTACATCGTGTTATTTGTGTGATCGAGCATCAATTTACCATTATTATGAACCACAAAATTGAAAACGGTTTGCATGTAAGGTGTAGCAGGTTTTGTTTTATTAATAAAACCTAGTTCACCAAGTAATTCATAGTAATCGAATTTTTTTTCTTTCTTTTGTCCATTTGATGTAGATAGCTGAGTGATTCTTCTAGTTTTATTTTAGTTTCTTCAGAAATGACACCTGCAAATGATTCTTCCAATGAACCATTGTTTGGAATCAACACCGTGCTTAAATCTATTTGACTATGAGAAACGAAAATCTGGAGCTTCCCAGCAACTTTTGCAATGTCATACATAACATTAGTATGATAATCATTTTTAATTTGTTTCATACCTGATAACGTGTAGTATGGTGGCAACATGTAATAAAGAGTAGTGAATCTTCTCGGTATTTTCCATGTTAGATAGCTAACCGTATCTTCAAAATCCATTTGAAAAACGCGAATATTCAATACTGAACCATCTTGGTATGTTAGGGGGTTGAGTTTAAATTCTCCGTTGTGGTTTACATCAAACTCGAAAGTAGTATTTGATGACGTCGACATTTTTGGAAAGTAAGAAGTGTTAATTGAAATAAAAATGTTGAAAATATTTAGTTGTATACATGTCTATATATATTAGTTGGACATCAAAAAGTTGATAAGTCTTTTTTGTCAGAATATATCATTTTATTATTGTTGCACACTAAAACAAGGAAATTCAATGGTACAAAAAATGATAAAAAATTATTTCTAAGTAACTAGTCAAATAACTTTTTTGAACAAGAAGGTTTTTCTTGATTCTCTGTTTTGTTTTTCTCATCTTTGTGCTGCTCTGCGACGACCAGTGTGGATAGCTCCACCCGAGAAACGTACACATGTAGTCGGTTATGTTGAGTATACATGAGTATCCTGTCCCGCTCTTGTATAGCATCAGCCAATGGTACAAGACCTGAATCAAAACTACAATTAGGTTTCTTTATATAAAGAAACGTTGGGGAGTTTTGATCGTAACCCAAATTGTTTGTTAATATTAATTTAACTTGATCTGTTGAAAATATGTCCAACTCTACCGGATCCAATGTAGCAACCATCTCACCAACAAATTCTCTTCCTGGCGGTGTTGTTCAACTATCTAGTGACACAAATAGTACACATGTTCAATCATCTACCTTAATCCAAAATCCAGTTTATGCAATACCTGGTCCTGCAAGTGTTGTTCAACTATCTAGTGACACATATGCTGAACTATATCCCTCAACCCTAAATCCAGTTAGGATAATACCCGGTCCAGCGGGTATTGTTCAAAAAGCCAAGCTGCTTAAAGAAAAGGTTTTTAATCAAGTTGTACTGGTTAATCTAATCATTATTATGTCCGTTTATGTTTTTTAATCAAGTTGTATTACAACAGATATCATCGATTGTAATGTTTTTTTAATGCAATGTCTACTTATTATTGGTTTATCAAAGTGATATACAATATTATTTCACACAAAAGGTTAGACTTTCAACATACAAAATATTTAAAATAAAAACTAATCATAACCACAATCTCTAGTATCCTCACACCTAGACAGATAAAAATATTGACACATGGTATTTCTAACTGTCTCCCAAAACTCTTGAGGATCACCGTTCAGTATTGGACTTCTTTGTGTACACAAACAGAAGATCAACCAGCATGTGATGACTCCACAGTCTGAGAAGTTGGTTTGTAGAGGGACTTGTATACCCAAACCATCATTGTATGAAAATTGGAAATTATAGGGTCCTCTAGTTTGAGTGAAACAACCACGCCCATGCAAAATGCCATTAAGCAAAGGTGTCCAACGTTGAATTTGGTTAAATAACAACATCCTTCTTCCCTCGTTAGGCAGGGAGTCGAACACATAAACATGAGAATTGGGTAAGTTTATTACACCCGTAACCCAATGATTTCCTTCGACATGTATGGGCATAAACACCTACAAATATATAACGAATATATTATGTCAACCTAAATAACTTATTAAATACTAATCATACATAAATTCTATTAATAGTTTTAATACAAATAAGTAACGAAATAAGTACCCAATCAACAACACTCCATGCTGGATACGGACGCGTTGACCCATCCAATGTTCCAATACTGTGTTGGTCCGTCTCTAACATAAAACGTTGATTTTCCGGATGTACACTTACTGTATTTGTATACGCCACTGTCCACGGGTCATCACTACGCCTAAGCCTAATTAAGAGCTCCATCCACGAGTTCATGTGCTGATTAGAAACAAAGTAAAAAAATAAATAGATGTTATTGGGTAAAAATATAAATAACTCATGTATTAATCTTGTATTAATAAACTTACCTCTGAGGACAACCAACCCACTGGAGTGCGCGAATCAATGGCAGGCTTACACAAATGTGGAACTAGTTGTTGCCAAAAGGTCACTGGAACTGAATAACCCTTCATATAACAATCTAAATAAATATCTTCGGGGTTATTTAAAAATTCTGTGTAAGTAACATAATTTTCTCGTTTCACCTACAAAATCAGGTTAATAACCAATATCAATGCACATACTTTCATTCGTTTATTTATTAATTTATATACTAGACTATCAATTACCTTCTCAGGGTCCACGTTTTCATACACTAGGTAATTACCAGTGAATCGGCCACCCAAATAAACAACGTCATCGCCTCCTTCATTTTCATCATCAAGCGCACTCCAAAGATTCAAAGGTGATAAATTAGCCTTCTTGACATTATTCTTATTTTTATTACCACGTTGCTTGGGTAAAACAGTAGTAGCAGGCTGTTCCATGTATGGACTACGTTTATAAAAGCTAGGACGTTGTTCCCTCTTTCCTCGATTCAGTATATTCTAAAAAAAATCAATTAATAAACATTTATTACTTCATGATGGTTAGTATCATATAATCATATTCGTATATAAATTTTGCATTACCTGGTTAAATAAGCCAGCAGCATCATGATGCCTCTCAATAGAGGGTTGCAAATTTGGATTATAAGTACCAGGATGCGAGGGGAAAGCGGGTTGCCAATAAGGAGTGGCCGACTGCGCCGGCATGTGGCTTTGCCAATTTGATGGACCTACTTGAGCCGACATCTGTGCTTGCCAATTTGAAGAACCATGTTGTGACGGCCGTGGTGTTTGCCAATGCGTTGGCGTACCGATATTGAAAAATGAGCTGCTGTTTGGATGTGTCTGAAATGGTGAAGGAACACCCTGTCGACACCCATAAAATAAACAAAAATCAAGTACTTATTTTTCCTTAAATTAAATGCACAAAAATTGTTTACTTAATTTAAATTATATTAAATGTACAAAATTTATACCTGCTTGCTTGGGAATTGACTTAAATCGCTTATCCCATAATGTTGGCTCACAATTATCGGTTCTTTATTTGCTGGTCGCACCTGCTCAACATTCATATCCTCCATAAATTTATGCATTTTTTCAAACATTTCTAGCTGTTTAGCTTCGTTTCTTTTTATTTCTTCAATTTCTTTTTTTTGTTTGTCAAGGTCTCTTTTTTGTTCCTCTAATTGTCGATACAATTCAGAGGGAACTTCATACATATTTTGACGGTTGACATGACGAGGTACTCGTTCAGCTACACCAATACGGCCGTCAAAGTATGCCCTACTAGAAATCCACCAGTCCGATCGAGCCTCGGTCTCGTCTGGTGTCAATCTTTCAGCTGGCAGATTTCCCTTAAAATGAAATAAAGGAAATTAATTATGAATTATATAACATAATCAACTTAATAAACTATAAAATTAGATGAAACTCACATGAAAAAAACCATCAACCATGCTTCCCAAAAACTTTCCCTTTCTTTTCCAAGCAGCAACTCTAGGATACCGATTGTAACGATAATAATATCTAGTCGCCGTTACTCGGAAAGACTCCAAAATCCAAGTCTAAAGAAAAAAAACATTGCTTTAATTATTATACATTATACATGTTACTTAAATGCCGAATTAAATATTAATAAAATAAATTATGACATACCTTAAATGCCCAAGTATATCCAAAGATCGAATAGGAGTTGATTTCAATTTCACTTGTCGGTTGAGTGGCATATAATTTAGGCCAACGTTTAACGTTTGCATTCTTCAGTTGGGAGTACAACGTCGGCCACACGTACGAACCCCAAGGATAGTTGTCCCAACCTACCCTATCATTGGCTAACCTTAACAACCATGTAGGGATCCTACGTTTACCCTCCACACCTAATAAAACAAGTTGCAAGATACCTAGACAACAGAGGCTAACAGCATCGTCGTCATCTAATCTATCAAACAACTCGCTATCAATGATTTTATATACCACAGTGCCCGTAATAGGTTCCCCATCTAAATTTGACGGAAACACACGTCTCCTAAAAGGAATACGCGACTCTACGTCCCCATACTCAGCCAAATTCTCGACCCCAAACTTTAAACCAGTAACCAAGCAAAATTCCTCTCTCCCAAATTGTATTGTCAAATTATCAGTTACATAGTAATACAAAGGGACGTTTTCATCTCCTTCACCTTCTACCTCAAGTTGCTGACCTAACATAAAATGTATTAAAATGCAATTCTCCATAAAATCATTTTGATTTAATACCCAACCAAAACAAGATTGCCGAAATAGTTCTTCCCGTCTAGTCCCAGTAATTCTTTCTTTAACTATTTTAAGCAGCTTTAACTTACTTCTACAAGTAATAAGAACACGGGGTACCTAAATTAACAAATACATAAATAATTACAACGCATACAAACATCAAAAAATATAATACTGGGTACAAAAAAATAAAAATATTTTACCTCGTAACCAGTCAAATCCATCTTATAATAAAGAAGTAAAACACGAAGTCACCAACAACACCACCTCAAAATCACCACAAACTGCAACAATCCACAACACAAGCTTCAAACTAAATCAAATATTATCAAAACTACTTCAAATGAAAACTGCTTAGTTTTTGAAACAAAGATATGCACATTGTATCTATGGTATATCATCTCATTTATATGCATAATCAGATTCTTATTTTAGAAAATAACAAAACATTACTGAACTTGGCAGTGATAAATCATTTCATGGCAGTGATAAATCATTTCATACTGTTGATATACTGTGCTTCTTAAAAATACAAACAGTAAAAAAAAAACCAAAATCGCTATGCTAGAGGCGCGATTTACTATTCATGCCGGACCCACCCACGTGAAACTGACAAGAAACTGACAGTAAAAAAAACCAAAATCGCTATGCTAGAGGCGCGATTTACTATTCATGCCGGACCCACCCACGTGAAACTGACAAGAAAAGGACGAAAGGTGTTTTTTTTAAATCGCTATCCTATAGGCGCGATTTACAATTTGGAATCCGATATTTCTTATGTTACTCTATTTGGGCGACACGTGTTCTTTTTCTAAATCGCTACCATTGGGGCGCGATTTAGAAGTTTATTTTCGAAAAAAAAATACTGCAGGTTCACTGCAGGAGAGCACGCAAACCAACGGGTTATTTATGTAATTTTCGCTTAGTAGTAAGATGTTTGTACCCTTTTATCTGTCACGTTGCTAGTACTTATTTAATAAATGCATTTTAGAAAAAGGAATTGAAGAATCAAATTTTATGGAAAAGAAAAAGTAAAAGATCTTCTAAAGTTAATTTGAACATTAAAGGTAAAGTTCCTTCACATAGATAATACCGGAGTATACTACGGGACCCGATTTTCTTTATCCTTGTGACGGAACTTTACCTCCAAAGTTCAAATAAACTTTTCCTATCTATTTCTACATTTTGTTCCTATATAATTATCTATCTATCCATATAATTTAGACAAGTGAAAAAATTAATGAATCAAATAAAAAAAATGTTTGGTGCATTACACATGTTTCATGATTATATGAGTAGTAAGATAAATAGTCACATTAAGTAGGAGGATATAACATTGCTCGTAAAAAAATAGTTGTTTTTAGCGAGAGTTTGAAGTATGAAATTATGTATCATGAAAGAGAGAAATTAGAGAAATTCACCTTACTGGTTTGTTCGCTTTTTATAAACTTAAGCTTAAGTAACTTTTCAACACATACACTTACATAGGGGTGTTCATTGTTCGGTTAATACTCGAATAAATTAAAAAGCGAAATTGAATCGAACTTATAACCGAACCGAGTTAAATATTCGGCTTTCAGTTTAGATATGGTTTTGGCAAACCGAATATCATCCACTTAACACTCCCTAACATCTAACGCACGTCTCTATGCTACGCCACCTATACCATCCTACGCCTCACTTTCATCTCCTCCCCAACAGCCCAAACACCACCCACCCCCCCCCCCCCTGCACGCTCAAGTTACACTCGCACCATCCTAACGGACCACCTAATTCCAACCCCGCCCTCGCTCCTCACCCCCGACCCCCCTATACTCGGATTTGTGCCCTCGCGCCCCACACTACAATCAACTCTCACAACCTAATCACCCAATCACCAGTAAAACGAACCCGGATAAGCGATTTCACATAACTGTTACTTATATTTATATTAAAAAACACACACTCTTTAAAAACTCATTTCCTAATATAAATATAAGATTTTTATGCTTGAAATTTTTATATGGTTAAGAATCTATATAATTAAATGAATAAACAATTAAAAATATATAATTCAGGTTATTCAGTTCGGCTTAATTCAATTTGAATTCAGTTTGATTTAGTTTTCAGTTTTACATGAAAAAAATAACAGTTCTAATCAAATTGGAGGATAACCGAACCAATGAACACCCCAGTACTTACATACTGTCATGTAACTCATTGCATTGTTCACCACCAAACAATACTTATGCTATAAACTTTACAAAGTTTATAACATTTCATGTGAGATTATAATAAATCACTAACTTGTTTGTTTATATAAACTAACAAAGGTTATAAATATGGACATTTTTCTTTGTTAATCATACCTATGAATTTAACATTTTGTTCACGAGTTTTTATTTGGAAAGTAAGAATATCCGAGCTTGTCTCCCTAGGCTTTAAGGCAACCCTAATTGGCCCCACCAAGTGAGTGTCCATGGTCCTTCGAAACAATCCTTACCAACAACAAATGCAATTTAGTTGAATCAATACAATTTAATATCCATACTAAAATTCCAAACACAACACAAGTTATAATGAAGCCACAAACTGTAACAGTGCTGCTCATAAGTCTACACACATCCACAAGAACTCAAAAGTTCTTACTCAACATATAATAAACACAAACCGTAACCTTGGTCCCATCAAAGTTCTGACAACGTCCTTGTGCGCCAATGTGAAATGGTGATTTCATTCAAACTTGTTAAAGATGAAATTCTTTAGATTCCTGATGTACTCATGATATAGCTCTAAATCACAATTGTTTCCTCATTTGATCTATAGTGGTTCACATTTCTCTCTCTTCAGCAAAGATTCATAATTGCCAAGTCTTGTGCGATTGTAATCACACACACATCATTTGCGGATACCCTACAACAGAGATAAAAAAAAGTCTTAGGTCATTAGACTTCTGCAGAGAAACAAAGTGTTGATATATCAGCATACCTGATCTAAGCTTATTGAAACCGAGCATCATAAATATGAACCAATGCCGTAAGGCTAAGACTTCTTTTACCCTAATTATTTTAAAAATTCTAGTTTTCAAGCTGTTTTAAGTGCTATCCTTTTTGTTTAGGCTTAAATGAAACATCAAGAACCTGTCGTTCGTAAGCTTAAATATAAGCTTCAGTTTGATTTTATTCAAAGTTAAACATACAAAACAAAGTAGGGAATCCAAACATGTCTTAACCAAAGTGGCCTGAAGTCCTAAACAACAATTCCAAGAATCGTAATAAAAAGTCTTTCAAATTAAATGCCATTATATAATATCCTAAATCCAACACAAAAAAGTAACAAATTAAAAGGATGAATAACTGGAGAGCATACCTTTGGTTTCAGAAGGTGTTGGATACATTTTTTAGTTGTAGAGTCCTTGCGACAACACTAATAAATGCCCTTTTTGTTTCATTTACACAACTAAGTTTCATGGTGGATGGTCGATTTACTCCCATCAGTTAAAATTCGTTCCAGTATTAACAAAACCAATTTCCAATCCTTAGGATCTGCAAAAAAGGTGGAATACAGTTAGCCGGTATTATACACACGATAGCATACTTAAGTTTTAGTCCTCATTAACAAACGTTCCAAATTTTTAGTCCTCACCTCAGTTTTTTCTTTAAAACCCAACAAAATCAAAAAAAATTATAGCAAAAAAGTCATTTAGATAACTCGGCATCTAGTTTCAATAGTTTCAATAAACTCATTGGTTTTGAAAGTTATGTCCGATGTTGTTACATAATGTTTAACTAAAATCCTTGACAATAGAATTATAATATATGTATCACAGTTCACGTCATCTATTACTTATAAATGTGACAATAACATAACTGAACCATATAATGTTCATAGACTCGTTTAACGAATAAAATTACTCATAAGATCATTCATACTCTTATGGCCTAACCTGTTGGCGAAAAATAACTTTTGTGGTGTTTGCCTTTATTTTCCCTGTTACCTAAAGAAATTTCATCGTCCTTGTGAAAATGAAAGGGTTAAAGTCATTAATTATCAACGTACTTTTAAAAATTTCCACATCTTACCAAGATGGTCCTTTAAATATCATTCTTACCTTCCTAAGTTTTTAGTTTGTACAAATGTTACAAACCTACTCAAAAGTCATCGTCATTAGCCGATCACCATCTAGAAAAGACCGCCACGTCACCCTTTTTTACCGGTAATAAACATTTTTATTTATTTATTTTCCACGTATGTTTCCATCTCACTAAGTTATGTACACATCAGATTTACCTACCCTAATAAATTTTCTAACCTAACACCATAAAACCAAACGCATCACACAATTAAAATCATTTCCCCTAATTTCACTCACACACATAAACCCTAATTCGATTAACGATCAAATTAAGTGAATTGTTTCAATCCAAGATAAGCATGAGTAAATGTAATGTTAATCATGACTATAAATAAACCCTATGATGTTTTTAAATTTTTTTATTAGAATAGTTTAATTGAATAATTCACTAGTTCCTCCTACTTTGTAAACACTAATAACAGTATAACATTTTGATATAGAATCGTGTTTTTGTTAGTCAAACTTTTCACAAAATACAGGGATGGCCTTTTTCGCTCACCCGTGATCCCACACGCTTTTCTCTCACATTCATTGTGATGAAAAACAATATAAATGATTTTGAATCGTAAGGTATGTGCTTGAATTAATTTGTGAACTTTTTAGAAAGATATGGTTCATGCCCACCCACTCCCCCTCTCCCCCCTCGTGGGTTGTTTGAATTATTGCTAAAGTTCTGAGAAAAAATCACTAAAATCAAGGATTATGTCTCATTTGACTTAATATGTTGAGAGTTCAGAGTTTTTAACAGATCTGGGTATGAAAGCAATTTAAATATGGAGTGGATTTGTATGTAGAGCATCATGGGTATGATCCTATGGATTATAAAAACTCAAATGTTAGGGATTATGAGTCCACTTATTCTAGTGATGCATATTGTTCTCGTGATGATAAACAGGTCATAGATTATGTAGATTTTTATCATGAGGTGAGGCCAGGGATGTAGTCATTAAGAAACATAAATACTTTATGACCCTTTTTCTGGAACTAAATTGTGTGTGTAACAAATGGAAAACTGGTCGAGGTTTCATTAATGAACCGATTCTTGTTAATGAGACTTACATCAATTGATGGACCTGTCTCTAGTAGTTTAGAACCTTACCACCAAATTTCAGAGGGGATTGTTATCATAGACACCAAATTCAGAGGGGTATTGCTTATCCAAGACATGATCCCTACAACCTTGGAATGAAATGCAGCCCATATTAGGCATGAGGCACTACAAGAAAAATGGGTATTTGGGAGGGAGGGAAACCGTGCCAAATACTTAAAAAGCCATGCCAAATGCTATTTGGCACGGCTTGGCACGCTTTTAGCTCCGTCCTAAATATGAGGGTGCCAAATACATTTGGGTCGGGTTGAAACCGCGCAAAATAGTATTTGGCACGGTTCTTAGGACGGTTTAACTTTATGGTGCCATGAGTGAGGTATTTGGCACGGCTGATGATTTTTCGTCCCAAAATAGGCATTTGTCATACTTTTATATCCCGTGACAAATGTGAATTTGGTACTAACTCATTTCCCGTGCTGAATGGTATTTGGTACAGTTTTTATCTACCGTATCAAAATTAACTAGGACAGATTTATCTACCGTAACAAACGTATTTGGCACAGTTTCTTTTTTTTGTGCCAAACTTATTTGGCACATTTTTATCTGCCTTGCTAAAAAAATATCTGGCACGTTTTTGCGTTCGTCATAAAAATCATTTGGCACAGTTTTTCATCCTTCAATTAATAATTTGGCACAGTTCGCGTAATCATTTCTAACGTGTATTAGCACCATTTCCAGTTACATATATGTTTTAGTGCACCAATGTATCAACTAACCATCTCAAACTTCGCAACTATAGTTCAATCAAAGTCAAAAATAAATTGAACTCGATTTTTATCCATAAAGTAAAATACAATACGTTCAACATTCTAGTAAACCATGATCTTTAAAATAACAAAGTTATAACTAAAACTCAATATAAATCACTAAGACGATTTATTTCTAACGGAAGAAGAATAAAGCTCATCGGATCACGTCTTCATCATAAACCCTGCATGATACAATATTCCAACATTAGAAACATGTATGAAACTAGAAAAAGTTTGATATAGATGATAACAATAGAAAGGGTATACCATTTTTAAAACGGGCCAAAAGTTTCAAACTCAAAATGGAGTTAGGTCAAATGGTTTCAATATCGTCTTAATGATTTCAGCCTTATTTAAAACGGGTTAAAAAGTTGAAACTTTTTGTTAGATTCATCAGAAACCAAAAATGATTTTAAATTAGCAAAAAAATTGAATCAGTGTCGTCATCTTTAATGGGTATAATATAAATTCAATAAAAGCTAGAATACATAAAGAATATAAACCTATAAGTCTTATAATAAGCCAAAAAATTGAAGCTAATAAAATATAAACAAAAATCAAATAAGCTCGTAAACTCACATATAAGCTGAAACAAACATCCCTTAATTCATAACAAGAGAACCCGGTGATGATCCCTTTTTTACTTATAGCACCTTGATTCAAAACATCTATAAGAAAAGGTTGTAAGATAAAAGTATTAATAACGATAACCTTCAAGATCCAGTCAACAATGGTCAGTTCATATATTATCATTCAATTTACCTTTTCCTTTGTAATTTTCCTAAGTCAATTGATGTTTATAATACTAAAAACATGATACAAAATAAAAACAAGGGTTGAGTTTAGAAGTAACACAAGTTGTACACTCACATTATTACTTGATGATGGCCTTGCTTGACTACTTGATGATGGCGGTGGCCAAGAAGACCGGTGACATAAGAATAAATATATAAGATGATATAGGCTTAAACATAGCCTTAGGTGTAGGGTTTTTAAATTCCAAATATCATATGAAAATTTTAAAGTTTTACATCCCGCTTAATGTTTTAAACAAGGTTTGTAACCCGCGCTTCGCAGCGAAGCACGAGGACAATTTCCTTGTGATTGAGGGAAAGCAAAGGCAGTCACAGGTGGATAACTGGTTCGTGTTTATCTTTGTATAACTCTTTAAATTCAAGTTCAAACTGATCAATATACAGAGATATGTAAATAAGTAGTCATTCAACCAACATTCCATTACCATAAAAATGGAACTTGCAGTCTTGCACAAATAGATTAACGTAAGCCAAAGCACTATAAAAAAGTTCAAACATAGTGAATTGAAAACCACACATCCTTGGTGTGTCCAGGTGCCTCTTCGGTCCTCTGTTTGGTCCGTTTTGCTCACCCCTACATATAGTGCTCTGAAAGCCGTTACAAAAGATTGTTATGTTAATGCAGATTACTACTAACAGCACACTACTGCTATTGTAAGAGGCAGATACAAAAGTTTGTTACGCATATGTATATATGAGAAATACATGTTTTAGTGTAAGGTCATATTTTGCAAAGCCAAAACCCAATCCAAATAACCCAATAACCTAACTCGATAACTCAAAACTTACCACAAACCAAATTCAAAACAACCTTAGCGTATCATCTCAACTCCCCTTTCGTCGAATGGGCTGCAAAAGTCACAAAACATGATTAAATTCACTAAAAAAATACCCTTTAAAAAAAACTGTTCAATAAGCGTCTTAGTTCAAAGTGAGCCCTCTTTTGTTTTCAAACAACAACAAAAAATTATTTTATGAGTCGTTTATTCCTAGATTAGATTTAAGCAAACTATCGAGTCTTATTATCTAACCTTGTTAATGCAAGCAAGTTTAAATATTCCGAGTGAATAAGCAAAATTTATAAATATAAAAAACATTGCAAAACATCATTTATGCACAAAACAGGTTTGCCAAATAATTTGTTCAAATTAATTTACATTTTGCAAGCCGAATAAAACTTTATTTTTGTAACACATACAACCTTCTACAACCCACACTTATTTTTGTAAGCAGGGGCTGGTTGTCAGGCGTATAACAAAAAAAAGTTTATTTGGTCGATCAAAAACCAAAGTTTATTTTATGTAATGGCATGTCAACCAAGTTTACTTCGGATATATGTTTCTGGTTTAAGGGGGTGTTTGTTTCGGCATATATAGCCGGCTTACGGCCTATTTGATTTTGGGCTTATGTTTCATAAGCCCGCTTTTAACCCACAAAAAATGAGCGTATGAAACATAAGCCCAAACTCAAATAAGCCATAAGCCGGCTATATAAGCAGAAAGAAACACCCACTAATAA
>BQNB010147192.1:0-11854 GCA_026074375.1 Tanacetum coccineum
CCAATAAGGGTCCATTATACCTTTTACATATCCAAAATACTTTCTAAGCCCAAACCAAGGCCCAATAGCATATATAAGTCCAATATAATAAGTAATAAAGTAATCCGGACCACAATAATTCCTAGTTAAGCCACGGCTCACCAAGGCTTATTGGGCCGTGAGCCCATATGCTCAAAAATGTAAATATTAGGCTTAAAAATAAGCTAATAAGCTACGTATTGCATTTGGTTATCACCATAAGCTATAATTTTTTTTTTGGGTAAATGATTTTCCCGGTAAATGTATTACACCAAAAAGCATTTAAGTACAAAAGGTGTAGGTGAAATCCTACACCCCAGCCCGTTACATGGGCAATGACATGAGATTGACAAAACCAAGCTCATGAACAAGCTTCAGAAAGCTACTAACCAAAACACTAAATAAGAATGACATAACCATTCTTATTACTACCAAAGAAAGAAGTAAAAACAAACTTTCTTAATAAAGCCATAGATATGGCAACCAAGGTTCCTAAAAAAGATGTCTCATCAAGAGAGGCGTATCATATCATAAAACATGCAATTTCTTTCAGCAGCGTCTTTCAAATAGCCTTCGCGGCTAGTTTCCATAGCCTTCCCGGCTAACTTCTTTAAAACGGACCAAGAGTTACACCTGTAGGAAATAATAGGCAATGCCATATATCCGTAAGTCCAACCCCATTTACCTAACATGTCTTATGCATTCGGTGTGAGCATGAAGGCCACACCCCTACCAGCAACTCACAAAACCACCATGGGTGATTAGTACAACAAAGGCAAAGACTAGCATTACTTCCATGATCTTGATGACATATCCTTGTATCATGCCATAAAGGCCAAGACACCAGAACCATACACGCATTCCATATGTGAAAATAACAGTACTAAAACCCTAAAACAAGGTTTTGACATCGTGTATATTCATGTCGCAAAATCAACATCCAAACCCTAATCATTAGGGTTTCAAGCCACAACTAACCTCCATTCAGCCAACGTTCCAACCCACAGATCAATAACCAAAGTCTCACCAATCAGAGTAGAACACAACTGAAACAAAAGCAATAATCATCTGCATGGACATCGAACCTCCCATATGCACAAGATCCCATACGATCAACATGATGGACCATGTATAATAAAATATTTAGAGATCAACAGATCCTTTCCAAAAACCAAAACCATAATCAAGGAAATCGAAACCCTAAAATCTAAAAGATCCCAGAAGAAGACAATGATTGCTAATAACTGAATAATCGGTCATAAACAAACATTGTAAGTCATTAAATCTGTTAGAATTACAGATCGAATAAGCCAAGAAAAGAGTCGACGGCTAAACACCATATATTAGGGTTTCGGCCATGATAGAACAGCATCATCAGATGCGCTACCATAACCACCAAGCAAAAACAAAAAAGGCAGTGAAACCCTAAGTCCAAATCGATGCCCTAACTAGTTAAAGTTATTGCAACGATTAGAATAGGGAAAGGATTGACTGGAGAAGATAAGAATGGCGGCCGTCTTTTTTAGGATTTTCTCTCCCTAATATTTTTTATTTTTTATATTTTTGTTATCGAAGACCGGGTTGACCCAGTGGTCGAACGGTTGAACCGGTAACCCGATGACATGGTGACTCAATCGGGTCGATTAGAGGTCCGGTTTTCAAAACATTAGTATTTACTATTTAATATTCATCACGTAAGATATAACACTGCAAGCCCTATTAATAAACTGATTACTTAGGACAATAGGATCCCGGTTTTAATCTTGTGATCATGATTTTCTAAGGCCAAAACAAATTTTATGTATGATCCCAATATTGACAACTGTAGAGATGATTATGCTAAGAAATGGTTTATACTTGCCTAACCTCCCATATAACAATGCTTTATGTTGCTTTCATAAGTATCCCATTGTCAACTTCCAATTGTCATAAGAAACCATTTGTATCCATCAATAATTTCATCAATTAATATTTTGCTCCTTTAAACAAATAAAACATTAAATGTAACATTTCAAATCATTTGTGGTATGTTCCAACTTAAATTACCTTTCGACTTTCATTGAATTTTGCGAGTTCTGTGATGATTTTGTTGAAGATATAGAGCAAGTCAATTTAATATGTTGTTAAGTTAATATTGGAGCAATACGTATTGGTTGTTTTGGTGCTTTTGATTCATGTAAAACTACAAATAGAAATCTTCCAGATGGTAAGATATTTTAACATGTCCTTTTTGTTATGTTTATTGTTTATTCATATAGTTATGCTTACTTTTTCTATTTATCAGATATTGCTACCAACAACATTAAACAATTCTCATATAATTCGTTAAGATCAGCTACCAGAAACTTTCACCCATCAAACAGGATTGGTGGAGGTGGTTTTGGAGTTGTCTACAAGGTATGATCCTGATAACGTTTTAGATCTTAAAGTTTTTGATGTTTATATAAAGGCCTCAGGGTTTTGATTATCTTCTTATTCTAACAATTATGCAAGAGCAATCCCAGACACTCTATAAGTTTCCACTTTTAGACTAGAGTTTAATTTGATAAATAACAATTTAAAGTGAAAACACAGGGGGTTCTAAGAGACGAGACTTATGTTGCGGTGAAAGCTCTCTCTGCTGAATCGAAATAAGGGACCATTGAATTTTTGACGAAGATTAATATGATATCGAGCATCAGGCATCCTAACCTCGTTCAACTTGTTGGTTGTTGTCGAAGATGGTAATCGGATTTTGGTATACGAGTACCTTAAGAACAATAGCCTTGCTAGTGCCTTGGTATTGTAATATAATTTTGTACTTTTTGCTGAATAAAACTTTCTTGTGATATTTAGTGGTTAAATAAAAGTTTTATCATTACTTTCACGTAACCATCAGGAGAATAAGTTTACTTATTTACACCTTATTTACATTTGCAAGCTCTATCATTTTCATTTATACGAAGATCATATTTATATAGACAAATTTTGTTAAAAAAAATTAGACAAACTAGTTTTGTTAAATTACCTTTTAACAATAGAACTAGAAGCATACCTTATGTTTTTATTTTTTATAAAAAAATACACTAAGGATTACAGTATTTAGTTATGTGCTAACAGTGCATAGTTATTAAATTGTAGGTTCAAAAGGCCGACAGGTAAACATAGATTGGGCTACACGAGCCAATATTTGCAAAGGCACAACATCAGGTCTTGTATTTCTTCACGAAGAAGCTAAACCACAGATCGTCCACCGAGATATTAAGGCGAGCAATGTACTTCTTGATGGAAACTTTCATCCCAAAATAGGAGAATTTGGACTTGCGAAACTATTCCCAGATAATGTCACTCATGTTAGTACTCGAGTTGCTGGAACAGTGTAAGACTCTCAATCCTTTATTTTTGCATTTATTAGATGCATAAATCATTTGAATTGCTCGAATCTGTTTTTATGGATACTTGGCTCCAGAGTACGCCTTGTTAGGACAACTTACAAAGAAAGTGGACGTATACAGTTTTGGTGTACTTATGCTCGAAGTTATAAGTGGCAGAAGTAGCAACAAGTCCGCTTTTGGCGAGGATCTTTTGGGCCTGGTTGAATGGGTATGCTTCCGACGACTATATAACATGATCACTTGACTTGAAAAGGTGTTACGAAAGCGAAAGTACTTTTAGAAATATATTATTCCAGGGAATTTGGAATTATAATTCGTAAATTGCCTTATTGATTTGTTGTTGCAAGCATTAAGGGGTCTAAAGTTTGAATCCCAAAGGATACTGATTGAATGTCTCTCTCTCTCTCTCTCTCTCTCTCTTTTCTCTCTCTCTCTCTCTATATATATATATATATATATATATATATATATATATATATATATATATATACACGCTGAAATCAGATACCGATTTGACATTGGTCTTATTTTACAGGCGTGGAAGCTTAAAGACGAAGACAGACTTTTAGATGTCATCGACCCTGACCTAACAGATTGTCCTACTAATGAGGTTATGCGTTTCATTATAGTCGCACTCTTTTGTACGCAAGCAGTTTCAAACCAAGTCAACCTCAATGTAAGATTTTTAATAGAGTCGAGGATATATAGGCCACATTTTTCCTCTGGTCGTTCTAAAGGTGGTACATCAACTAAAACAACAAAATCGAGACCATACAATGGAAAACAGTCAATAAATCCATTTGTAGCAAGTTCACCACAAGTTAGTAATTCCTACAGTATATCACAGATGCTTCCTAGATGATCCTAAAACTCACATACTTCATGCCTAACGACTAACCAGTTATGGTTTATCATTTTGTACGAACAGAAATCAACAATGTTTTCAGGATGCTTTAATTTACCATTTTGTTATAATATTTGTCGAGATTGATTGCAAGTCACTTAGCGTATTGACCAACAAAAGAAATAGCAGGTGATGTGTTAAAAAGTAACAAACATGGGTTACTCAATTGGATGACTGATGTTCAACTATGGGAAGGTGGAGAAGAACAACCAGGAAGGTTGGTTTGGCTTAAATTGGAGGGTATTCCAACACAAGCTTGGAGTACTGAATCAGTTGAACGGATAACTCAGGGCATTGGAAAGATTATAGAGTTTGACAATACGAGTCTGGAAACCTTCGATTTGCACTATATCAGTGTCCTTGTTCTTACCAACATAATGGGACCGATGAATGGAACATCCAAAGCATAGCTAAATAATCGTACTTATCATATCAGAATTTCTGAAGAAATCGCCAAGCCGATTCTAGTTAATTCTAAAAGTAACAATGACAGCGATACTGTGGGTATGGAGGGTGATGCCTATGAATCAGATGATGATTATGATGGCTTAAATGTTGGTGGATGGGAATCAATTCTCTCGCCAGAAAATGCCCATGTTGCGGCAGTTGAAGATAAGGGTGAGGAGGACCAAAAAAGTTATGGTGACTCCTCGATTCCCAATAATAACTCCTCGTTTGAGGTGCAAGACTTTCTCATGAATGAGGCTAGTACTCGTAGGTATGCGGCGGAAGATGAGGTGGCTAATACAAGTATCGAGGTAGAAGTGGAGGCGGCTGCAGAAACCTCGACTTGCGTTGATAATACAAGAGAAAATATTAAAACTATTGTTGGGGAAGTTTCAAATTCTACATATCCCTTACAACAAGCTGGTCCCAATAAATCCAGTTCTCCTTGTCCTATTGGAGCTACTTTTAATTGTGATAAGTCTCCTATTCCTTTTGGGCTGGTTAATGATAATATAGATGTTAACGGGCCTTCACATATTAGGCTGGAAACAAATGTTAAATGTAACCCAAATGATATTGGTAGGTCTAAAAAGTTAACTTGCTCAACCCAGGTTCACTCCACTCACCAGCAACACCCTTCAATAACAAATCGTGTAGGTGGAAAATTAAGCTTTAATATGATGTTAGATGCAGTGAGGCAAAAAGGTGCAGTGAGGAACAAGAATGATTCAGTGTTGAAAGCTAATGAAAAGAAGAAGAAAATAAAGAAAACACATGTCTTTGTTATCGGAAACCCTAGTGGCCCTCAAAATACAAATGATGAGCATTCAAGTGAGTATTCAACTAAAACTACAAAGATCGCGGGTATTGGTGAAAAACTTGGCTATATTTTTTACTCTGCTCGTAAAGAATGCGAAGATTTGGAGAAGAATGAATCATCCTGATTCACTTCTCTTTTTTTGGTGTTGTATCGTTTTTCATGAATATTTTGTCCATAAATTGTGGAGGTCTTGGGCAGGTTCACAAACAAAACTGGATTAGAGATATCATTCAGCATGAAAAGTTGAGTGTTATAGGTATTCAAGAGACGAAAATGGAACAAATTGATCAGGTTTTTGTTAAATCTCTTTGGATTTGGGATAATGTTGAATTTGCTTTTATTGGTTCAACTGGTGCATCTAGAGGCACTCTCACAATATGGAATACTTCTATTTTTGTAAAGGAGGGTGTTCTTGTTGGTTCTTCATTCTCAGGAGCCTTTGGCAAATGGAGTGGTGTAAATGAGACCATTTTCTTAATTAACATCTATGGTCCACAGGAAGATCAATTTAAAGAAGAGTTATTAGATGAATTGTCTTGTCTCATGGAGTCTAGGCAATGGGTTTGGATTCTTTTTGGTGATCTTAATGGGGTGAGATACAGGTCCGAAAGAGCAGGCTCTATTTTTAATAGTTGATAGGCATCGGCATTTAACGAATTTAAAACAAGGAACAGTTTGTTTGATTTCCCAATGGGCGGAAGACGGTTCACTAGATTTAGCAAAAATGAGGAAAAAAGAGCAAACTAGATCGGTTTCTAGTTTCGTAAAACATTCTTAATTTTTGGCCTGACTCTACTGTTACCGCTACTTGCAGGGTCATCTCTAACCACTGCCCTATTCTCCTCAAGAACTGTCATCGTGATTATGGGTCGCGACCATTCAAAATATTTGATTTTTGGGCAAATTATGACGACGTTGATGAATTGGTCTTATCTTCTTGGTGTGCTTGTACGTTTTCTGGTACTGATGACATTAAACTTAAGAATAAGATTAAAAGTCTTAAGGCGGAAAGACTTAAAGACACTCAGAAGAGTGAAAATTTAAAGCGGCAATTAGTTGAATGGGACCAAAAAGCAGAATTGGGGAAACTTTCAGCTTTAGGTGTAGAGAATCGAGATGAGGTGATTATTGAATTACATAAGATGGATCAGGAAGAAAGAGACACAATGAAACAAAAAAATCGTATCAATGGGCAATTGAGGGAGATGAAAATTCATGCTTTTTTCATACTTTACTCAAGAGCAAAGGGAGAAAATTTTTAGTTAATGGTCTAATCTGTGATGGCGTTTGGACTGATGATCCGACGGTTATCAAGGAGGCCATTTATAACCATTTTTGGAACAGATTTAAAGAGCCTCGAGTGGATAGACCTAAATTCATTCATGAGTCAGATGCACTCCTGTTGGAATCTTCTATTTCTATGGATGAACTAAAGCGGGCAGTTGATGATTGTTCGGGCTCTAAGGCTCCTGGGCCGGATGGGCTAAACTTCAATTTCATAAAGCGCTATTGGGAGATTCTTAAAGTGGATTTTCATAAATGTGTCGCACACTTTGAAGCTACTGGTAGACTTTCAAGAGGTGTAAATCCATCATTCATCACACTCGTTCCAAAGATTAAAGATACGATTGAGATCTCTGATTTTCGCCCAATCAGTCTCATTGGCTGTGTTTATAAGGTCATTAGTAAGGTTTTAGCTTCTCGCTTGGCGAAAGTTAATGTTATTGACAAGATCATTTCGCCAAACCAAACTGCTTCATTACGGTAGGAAGATTCTTTGACGGCGCTAATCTCGCAAATTTGACCATAGTTAACTTGCTTCTAAAGTAATTACAAACTAATTTGTTTAAAGTCGACTTTGAAAAAGCTCTCGACAGTGTCAATTGGGGGTTCCTTATTGATATAATTAAACAAATAGGTTTTGGTCATAAATGGTGTTTGTGGATAATGGGCTGCTTAAAATCGGCCTCAATATCAATCCTAGTGAACGGATCTCTAACAAAGGAATTCCAGATGGAGAGGGGATTGCGTCAAGGCGACCCGTTATTCCCTTTCTTGTTTATTATTGTTACGGAGGCTTTACAAATATCTATTCTCGAGGCTTGTGGAAGAGGCATTTTTGCAGGTTTATCTCTTGCAAATGATGGGGCAAACTTATCTTTGTTACAGTATGCAGACGACGCACTTATTTTTGGTAAATGGTCTCGTCTAAATGTAAAAAACTTGGTGAGAATTCTTGGATGGTATCAAGATGCGTCGGGTCTCAAAGTCAATCTCTCAAAGAGTAGACTTGGCATCGGAGTCTATTTAAGTGAGGTCATTGATGTTGCTAACTCGGTCAATTGTTCCCATGATAACCTTCCATTCTGTTATTTGGGCCTTCCGGTAGGAAAAAGTATGTACAAAAAGGAAAACTGGAGTGAGGTGTTAGATGGTTTTTCATCTAGACTTTCTTCTTGGAAGTCTCGAATGTTATCAATTGGTGGGCGTCTTACTCTCTCCAAAGCAATTCTTGGAAGTTTACCCCTGTATTATCTTTCTCTATTTAGAGCCCCATCAAGTGTTCTAAAAATGTTTGAAACAAAGAGGAGAAGATTCTTTTGGGGATTTAAGGATGACACAAAAGGAATTTCATGGGTGAAATGGGAAAGCGTGCTTCAGAGCTTTGAAAATGGCGGGTTAGGTATTGGAAGCATAAAAGCAAAAAACCTAAGTCTCTTAGGCAAATGGTGGTGGAGATTCCACAATGAAAAAGAAGCTCTCTGGTGTAAGGTCATCACTTGTCTTTACGGAAATGATGGTGGCTTCAATTCGGGTGTTGGTATGGGGAACCGAAAGGATGTTTAGGAAAGTATTATTAGTGCAAGCTCGGCAATTGATTCTCTTGGTATCCCCTTTAGAGATTCATTTGTGAGAAATGTAAAAAGTGGGGTTGACGTATTCTTTTGGCATGATGTTTGGCTCGGAGCAGGTTTATGTTTAAAAGATCATTTCCCTCGTCTCTATGCTCTTGAAACCTATAAAGAATGTCGTATCAAAGATAGGTGGATCTCTGTAAATGGCACATGGTCTTATAATTGGGATTGGCGTTCTAATCCTAGAGGACGTGCTTTGGATGATATAAATGAGTTATCTCAGCTTATTGGCAGCCTCGTCTTATATCCGGGTTACAAGGATGGGTGGAAATGGGAACTTGATCCTGGTGGTGTTTTTACTGTAAACAAGCTTTCTAAACTCCTTGATTCAAGCATGCTTGGCCCAAATGTAATGACGGTTAATGTTGATTGGAACTCATGGGTGCCGAAAAAGGTAAACATACGTGTTTGGAGGGCTTTGAATAACCGTCTCCCCACCCTCTCCAATCTTGAAGCTCGAGGTGTACCAGTAGTTTCTTGCATTTGTGTGTTGTGTAATGCATCTACTGATTGTGTTCATCATTGCCTCTTAGCGTGCCCAAAGACCATTTTGATATGGCGTAAAATATGGAGTTGGTGGAAATTCAACCCACCAGATTTTTCCTCTCTTCATGAGCTTCTCGAATTTGTTCCTCCGCTATCCCCTTTAGCGAAAAAAGTTTTTCAAGGAGTTGTTTATGTGGCAATTTGGGCATTATGGGATTGGCGTAATCGTGTCCTTCACACTTCTTCCTCTTGCCTTCATGAAGATATTTTCGCTAAGGTGCAAACTCTCTCTTTACTTTGGTTATCGAACAGGAGCCGCAAAAAGTCTTTGAGGTGGAGGGATTGGGTTCTAAATCCATCTTGAATTGATTCGTTGTAGAGTGTTTGTAGGGTCTTTTATGGTGTTTTGATTTGTATTTCTTTTGGTTTTTCTCTATCTTGGAGATTGCCATGTGTTTTCACTCTTTTTGAGCTTTCTAATATATTCAAGCCGTTCCAAAAAACTTAGAGTATTGACCAACCTTGGTCCATACTTTTTGGTTGTTGTGATACATCATAGGTTTTCAAGTCATTACGGATCGTTCTTCATGTCTTTGTAATTACTGTAATCGACACCTTTAGTATATATTGGATAAATCCTATTTTGATTATGAACTTATAATTATAGGCATACATAATAAGAAGATAGGAGTTGTTGCAATAAGATAACTCTGGTTGTAATACTTGTGCATGGTTTTTTTAAATATTTTAATTACGTATAACGATGTGTTTTTTTAATATTTTAATCATGTAAAACGATTATCAATAGGATTAAATTATCATCCCATAATCAAAATGTGCCCTTCCTATAAAAGAAGTGTTTTATAGTAACTAACTCGGCGCTTTTCATCTAAAAAACTTGTATCGATAGTGAGAATGAAGGTATCGGTCGCTTTCTCTATATATGTGTTATACTTTTTTTATACTTGTTTGATTTAGCCAATTATATTCATTGAAATTTGTTGCAAGGACTATGGTGAATACATGTAATACACGTTGTTGGGATATGTACATATATCAAATAATATATGTCTGAAAAATTACATGAGCTTATGGGGCACACACGTTTACCCAGAGGATACGCTTATTAATGTAATAAATATATTTATCGTATATTAATTATATTAATATGTTTGATGAAATATTAAATGGTCTTTAATTATAACGTTAGACATTATATCTAATTAAAAGATATTAACAAGTGAGGGACTTGTTAGTACGAAAACCAAACCCGTAGGGTGCTGGTTGTGACTGATCGAACTAAAGGAGTACAAGGGAGGAAAGTTTTAATTTATGGAACTTGAGGAGGTGTTCTAGTCAAACTTGGAGAACAAATTTGGAGACTATATAAATACCCCTTAGGTTAATAAATCAAAGATAGAGGATATCCACATCCCTATATCTATACGACACCAAAACAATTGCTTGATGAATTCTTTTAGTCAATGCAATATCTACATGCATGCATAATCACGTATGGAATTACCGAATTAAAACATGCATTCCCTTTTGCTTTTATAATACACGTTCGGCTGTATTAAATCCCTTTGCGGATTCGATCGTGTGACGTCAAGTACAAATAACAAGAACATCGTGTTTGGTTGTTTTATTCGAGAAGCAAGTACTAGCATCTTAGCGTATCTTAGTGACGTGTAGTGTATGCATACCATAGAGGTTATCTACTTGGTAACTTATTTAGTTTTCGTGTGGTATTAGCTTTATACACACGCGTATATTCAAGACGCTGTTCATTTATTGCTAAAAGGTACACACCTCTTGAACTCTTTGTTGATTACTTATTCTATACGTATTTATATGTTTTATGCTGCGTACTCTTGATTTGAATTGATCAATAGTTGTAAAACCACAACAGTAGTATCAGAGCCAGGTTTAGAATTCTAATTACAAAGAGTAAAATTAAACATTAGGGTTCTTGATTAATTTTAAGATCTTTGGGCGTTTTTAGTTATAAAGATTGGATCTTGATTGATAATAAAATTAATTAGATGAAACCCAAGGTTGCATGAAATTTTAAAGTGTTAAAATTCGTTTTTTTAATTGTTAATTGTTCTGTTTTGCTTGGAAATTAATTGTTAATTTACTATTGATACCCCATAAGATTCTAGCCTAAAACACACGATTTGGAAGTCGGGAAGGATAAAAGAAATAAGTAGCCATATTATTAAGAGAGAAAAGTAAAAAGGAAAAGATGTGTGTGTTTTCTAGAGAGAGAAACACATACACTTTATGAAATACAAATGATTATCCTCACCCCTACATAGAAGTATGGAGGAGGTATTTATAGTCCAAACACAACTAAACTATACTAAATAGTCTAATCTATTCCCTGCGTGTTTGGCTATTTTTGAACTGATGTAATTCTGGGTAAGTCAACATATTTTAAGGCTAACAATCTTCCCCCAATATGTAGACATACAGAATTACTTACAATGTTCCTATCAAGTACAATTACAACACAAATAAAGTCTTCCAAAACACTTCTAAAGCTGAAGATGTCTTCTGAGGTCTCCTGATCTTGAAACTTGTACTCCAGCTTGGATCCTCATTGTCTTTACTTGTTCTGGAACCATTGTCGAATGCATGAGTTGGATTAACTTCCCCCCAATTCATGCAACATGTCTTGAGCAGATTCTCCCCAAACCAACATACCTATCTTGAGCATATTCTGAAACTTTGATGTAGCTTCAACCATCTTCTATATGTCATTAACGTACACAACGGAATTTTATAGAAGAAGTAAGAGCACACCAAATACCACTGTTACTTGTCATTAGGTCTTGGTGAATATTCGTTCGGGGGTACATGCAAGAAATCAGCAATAATTCTTCTT
>BQNB010147193.1:0-16470 GCA_026074375.1 Tanacetum coccineum
TAAACTATCAACATAAGAATTGTCAAGATAAGTTTCTTTACCATCATGATGATTGTTTTCCTCTCCATCGCTATGTTGCTCTAATACTTTATCAGGGTTCTTAATAGGAGGCATTCTTCTTTTTTGTTTCGTCGTTCTATAATGCTCTATTACCGCCTCTATACCAACACCTAAAGTCTATGATCACTACATCAAATCACAAGTTAATGATTGAAGTTAAACGAGCTCAAGACTAAAGATAAAGCATAGTATGCTAGGTTTAAGTTTTTGTAAAATGGAGCGACCTCCCTTAGGGGGAGATTGTTAGGAATACGAAATTCCTAGGAAAGTGTCGGTCGCTTCCTTAGATAACAGTCGTTAGCTCGTTAAGTAATTTTTGGAAATTTACATAGTTAGTTTGCAAAAGCCCATGGATAAACCCATGCAAGCCCAAGCCTACTTGTCAATTGTAAGTATATTAACACCTCTCCATGCCTTGAAGAGGTGGTTGGTTGCTCATTTTTCACACAATTCAATATATGTTTTCTTTCTCTCTCTAAGTGTTCATCCAACCCTTTCTCTCACTAAAACAACTTGCCTCCTCTTTCCATGTATGTTATATGATTATTCTTCAATGTTAATGTCCCACCATCTGGCTATATTCTTATACAAGTCTTTCATCATGGGACAAATGAAGAAGATGTGCTTCGTAGATTCAACCGCCAAGTTACAAGAAGGACAAAGAATAGAGTGTAAGTCCATACTTCTACGAGAAAGATTGAGGCGCGTTGGAAGATTGTTAAGCTTAACTCTCCAAGAAAAAATGTTAACCATTGAGTTTTTACGGCTTATGTTTATTCGTTTATTTATTTTTTCTTTTTTATATGTGTTGGATGTTTTTTTATCTCTTCGATGGCTTTATGGCTTTTATGCTTGTTTTATTTTTACTCTTGAATGCGCTTTGGCTATTAAACTTTTACTATTTGTTTGTATTGTTTTATGTGACATATTTATACATGTTCTTTTATGACATTAGTGTCTTATTTTCTTTATTTATGCTTGCATGCTCTCTTGTTCTTATGTCGATATGTGTTTATCTCTACTTTTGTTTGTATGTTTTTTGTCTATATGATTGTATGCTTTTTGTTTATATGTTTTTTATGTCATTATCTTTTCAATCCTTACACACACCACACATATAGACTTTTTTTGTTCCACACAACATTTGCCAGAAGACTTTCCGAAAGCAGTTCATTTATCTTCGGATAAAAATGTGACCGTATACATCTTACCTTCTCATACCTTTCTCCGACGAAATTAAATATTCTTATCATTGTTGAAGTTTAGCTAAACAAAAGTATATAAATATATAAGAGACAATGGCTTTGGTTTTGGATTAAAGTTTTAGAAAATTTAGTACGTTTTTTTATTAAATTAAAAGGTCGTTTTAGGCAAATTCAACTGGCCTCGATGGCTCAGTGTTACATTAATACATTGTGCTTTTGTACCAAGCCCGTTCTCTAGTATTCTAGAAGGGGTTCAAAATTTGGTCGTTTTTCTCTTGTGGGCTTAGCTATTCTTTTTGGTCCATTATTTGGGCGTTCTTTCTAAAAAAACAAGAATTTCAGTGCTCACGCTTTGTGATAGAGCTAATTTAAATCTTAAGTTTGTAATTTCCGTGTTTCAAAATGATTATAATATTTTATGATAGTTATTTTTTTTAATGTAGAGTAGTATGTTTTAAAAATATGAGGGTGACATATTTTGTGTAACTCATACAGTGTTATGTGTATTTTTGTAAATAGTTTTCGTATTACTTATTTTGAGAGTTTGTTCATGCTGCGACGGAGTTTTTTGGTTTGCGCAAGTAACTTTAATAAGAGTCTTATTAATATTATAGTTTTGCTTTCGGTTACAAAATTTAACATATTTTTATATCATTTTGTTGTCAGGCTATAAAATTTATTTACAATAATATCAATTATTTATCTATAATTCAAACTTATATATAATTGTAAACCTTTGGCCTCCGTAGTTTTTTTGTTCTTCCTTATTGATTTTAAGGTTATTAGGTAGTTTAGTGGTGTAGTTTGACAGTTTTCTCTTTCTTTTTTTTCAAAAAAATATTTTAAACTTTTACAGTTTTTATAAAATCGTACGTACGTCAAAGTCATATCAATATTTGGCTCGTTTTGTTTGGGATCTAGAGATCCTCACATCTAGGTATTTATTAGATATTTGACGAATAAAGTTTGATATGTAAAAAAGTCGAAAATAGCAAAAGTACATGGTAATTTATATAATTCAAACTTTCATAATATTGTACGTTTTTTACCCCTGTGGTTAATTTTAAAGTTATGAGGTAGTTTAGATGTGTGTTTTGAAAGTATTCTTTTTTCAAAGTATAAATTATACTTCAATAATTTTTATAAAATCGTAAGGATGTCAAAAGCATATCAATATTAAACTCGTTTTACTCGTAATCAAGAGGCCTTCGCAACAGTATTATTAACGAATTCGCTAAATAGTATCTACATATTTGACGAATAAAGTTTGTTATATAAAAAAATCGTAAATAGCTAAAAGCACAAGATACTTTTCATGACTTTGTGCATAGTTTGGGAAAATGTTTTATAATTTGTTTTAATTTGGGCTGCTTTTTTGTTTGGGCTATTGTTTTGGGCCGACACCAAAACGGTGCCGTTTCGTTTCCCTATTGCATTAATATATAACAAGTAGAATAGCCCGTGCGTTGCGGCGGGACTATAGTTTTTTTTCGTTAGTGTATTTTGTGAGCGTTGAATTTTTAGTTCTGTGGGTTAATACCGTTGGTTCCTTTCCTTTTTTTGTTTATTTGGGTCTTATGGCACATCAAAGTTTTTATTTCCTTTGGGTTGTCTTTGTTTTTTCATTTGGCCCTTGAGTAGGGCTGTAAACGAACCGGACGGACACGGCCGGTAACGAATCGGAAACCGTAACCGGTTTCACGAAACGGTACCTGGGAATCCCGTTATATTCGGGTACGGGACCGGTACCATGATTCGAGTAAAAAAAATCAGAACCACTAATTTCCGTTAGCGGGAACCAGTACCAAATCGAAGAAATTTACCGAAAAAAGGAGGAAAAACCATCGATTACCCCGGTACCAAAGTACCGGTACCGCGAAATCCCGTTCGGTACGTACCGTGTACCTACTAATATTATGCCTGTTACGGGAAAAAATCGGTCACAACTAATACGGTACGAGGACCGTGGACCCGGGGGGGTGAGGGGGGGGTGCACATGCCCTACTTGAGTGATATGTTGGGCCAATGTGTAATGTGTGTAGGGCTGTAAACGAACCGGACGAACGCGAACGGAGGTATGTTCATGTTCGTTTATTTAATTTTAGCTGAACAAATAAACGAACACGAACGCGTAATCGAACCAAAATTGTTGTTCATGTTCGTTTATTTAGATTTGAACTTGTTCATGTTCGTTTATGTTCGTTCATTAATAGGTTAAACGAACGATAACGAACATAAATGAGCATAAACGGACATAAATGAACGTAAACGATCATATATAAACGTAACCGGACATAAACGAGCGTGTAACTAAAGTTGTTACTTTAAACGATCCATATGATCATCTTATATATATAATCATTATCCCAAAATATGGTCTTAAAAATAAAATCATTTTCATCCGAGTTGATCTTAAAAATATAGTGATATTATTATACTAGCATCATGAGTACGCATAGTCGATGCTTACATAAAAAAATTAATAAATACGTAAGCACTATAGTAATATATTATTGTTAGGGACCTTAAAATACTTGATATATTATTATTATTATTTTAATATTTGGATTGTTAATAGAACGAAAATAATCGAACGTAAACGAACGATATAAATGAACGTAATCAGACGGACATAATCGGACGTTTACGAACGTAAATGAACGAACGAAGCGCTTGTTCACGTTCGTTTATTTAACTAAACGGACCAAAAATCTTGTTCGTGTTCGTTCATTTATTAAATAAACGAACATAAACGAGTTTCTCGCCGAACGATTTGCGAACAGTTCGCTGATCGTTCAGCTCGTTTACAACCCTAAATGTGTGTGGTCATTGCTAAGGCAAATGGATAAAGACAATAATGGTAGCAGCTTTTTTTTGCTATTTCTAGAAAGTATAATATGCTCGAATAAGTTGTCGACTCGACTCAGTTTCCATGTGGGTTGCACACCTTTCTTCAATCACTATATCATTATGTTTTTGAAGTTGTTTTTTGCCTTTCCTATTTAAAGGGTGTCATGTGGCTTGAGTGGTTAGAGTCAGTATGTGGAAGTGACAATGGCATGGTTACCGAAATGTGCGAAATTGCAAGAGGATACAGGTTCATCCGATTGGTCGGATATGTTCATTTTCTATTGTCGTAGGTATGCGGCTGAGGACCATGAGTTTGCGCGTCGGATCAATACGCTGCGTGGGGAACTCACTGTTGCTTGTCAAGAGAGGGTCTACTTTGTCCAAGAGCTTGAGATTGTGAAGAGGATAATCGCACCAGTGAAGATGGTTGAGTTCTTGAATGAGATTCAGTTGAAAGATGATCAGAGGTTGATGCAACTCCAAAACTTAGAAAGGGAGACGGAATTGAGGACCTTTGAGAAAGAGTTGTTTGTTTAGAAACTGTTGCGAAATGTGCCGTTTTAATGGTGGTGATGGGTTGTGTTGGATGTATGTTGTAGTATTTGGGGTTTCTGTCGAATAAATGTGTTGTGGTTTGTTTATGCCTAGCGTCGTTGTGTCACATTGAGGACCTTGTGTGTCGGCGATCGATATCTTTCTAGGAGGGTCTTTGTCAATTTTATTTTATGTATGTGTCTGTGGTTTGTAATATATGGTTGAGTTTATGGTAATGTAACTTTGTTGGTATGTATTTCATTTGTGATTTAGAAACCAATTATTGGTCTAGATAGTTGTTTAAAACAATTTTACAGTTGTGGTTTTTCTTGATGCCAACTGAAGGTAATGGAAGCAATTGTTGTAGCAAAATTTGTGCGTTATGCACTTTTATGACGACTTATACCTATCGCCTAGTAGCAGTTGTTTGTTTTTTTTAACATTTCGTATTTAAGGTTACTATTTTATCCCGGGCTTATATTTAATTTTTAAATTTTATAGAATTAATTTTATTATTTTAGCCGGTTTTTATTAAAATCGTCATTTTAATTCTTCGCAAATCTTATATTTGGACTTTAGCCGTTTTAGCGATCTAAAAATCAACGAATCCATATTTTAAGCCTTGAGAGCTTATTTATTTTACTTTAGTATCTTTCAATTTTATTTCATGTTTGGCCAAAACCGTGTCAAAAATCGCGTTTTTATTAAAAATTAAAATTTAACGAGCTAGATTAGTTTTTGGGCCCGAGATCTTTAAAGTATTAGAGCTTAACAAAAATTGGCTCAAGCCCTCTCCCTTTCTTCCCTTTATTCGGCAGCCCACACACAAACACACACCCTTACTAATTTTTAAACTAAAAACTCAAGCCCACTTATTAAACCATACTCCTTTTCCCCTTTATATATATAGCCCGAAACACTACACACACACGCACACATACAACGTTTAAAAAAACCATCAGTCTTCCCCTTTTTCTTGTGTTCGTCGACTGCTCAACCAAAACCCACAAAATCTCCAACAAAAATCCACCAATTCACTTCCATTATACTTAATATTCATCCCAAATCAAACCCTAATCATTCCCCATCACTAGAAATCACCATGCATTAATTTTAAGAATGTTTTTAAATTTTGAAGATTTTTGGTTTTAGGGTTTTGATCAAATTAAAGCATATAGGAGTAACAAGGGTTAAATAACTAGAGTGTGTACAAGATTTGGTAAAGCGAAAACAAGTTTCAGGTTGTGTTTTGGGGTTTTGTGGGGTGCGGCCAAACACAAAGAACCTTAAGGGTGGTTTGTTTTGATCATCTAGCAATTGCATTGCACTTTGAGTGTGTTCTATTTAATTTTTATGTTGATTTGAATATATATATATTGCATGTTATGATTTTAAAGTTATTAATGATTAGAGGTGTTTAGTAGAGGAGATAGGTTAGTTTAGGTATGTTGGGAATGATTGAATTGGTGTTGAAAGGGTTGAGAGATACCCAATATTAGGGCAGAAACTTTGAGGTTAGGTTTAGGCAAGGTGAGATTTTTAGACCTGAGATTTTGTTGTAAAATATGTTAGAGGTCGTAAACATGAACGTTTCGATATAAAAACCGAGTTCTAACTCTTAAAAACGAATAAGATATGCCCGATAGAAGTTTGGAAAATGGAATTGTCAAATTCCGCACTAAGCATTTTTATGCAGAATTTTGAGTCGTCTTGCGAGTACCATAACTTGGTCATTTTAAAAGCTTTCCTAGGTTTTCTGGAGTCTAAGACTAAGTTCGGCGAGTCTACTTTCCAACGAAGGAGGCCTCGCGGATTTTCAGTACTTAAAATTAGGTCAAAAGGGTTATACAAAAATAGTTGTCGAAACTGCGTTTCTGAGTCAGAATTTAGATTACAAAGATGTAGTGAGCAGACATATCAAAACTTAATATTTTTCAACGAAATTTAAACTGTAGCATGCCCATAATGTCTGTGAATTACTGTAATTTTTCCATATTTTTCTAGAGGGTTTAAAGGGGTCAGCTCATGCCAAACATTGGCAAGGTTCCAGCAGACCCCGTTTCGGACATATTGTGTTGTAGAATTTTTGAAAAATGGTTAGACATACTAGGAATTTTTGGGAATAATGTAGTAACTTATCAATACATATAGGAGTCTAGGAATGGAAGATGGGCGACCGTTGTAGTCATTTGGTATTTCTTTAGGCGTCGTCAAGCGACTAGTAAAACCGATAAAATTTTAGAAAATATAAGTTGTAAGACTATTAGTGGCATTCATTCATGGATTCTTTAACATAAGATTTCTTACATGTCGGTATATGTATTATCATATATTTTTACAATTTATGCCTTTCTTAGTAAGTATAATTCCTAATACACGGACCATTAATATTTTGGGTCACGGTTGAGTTTTCGGCATCTATCTTTCTTCGTCGATTTCTAGTTCGACACTTCTTCATATGTTGAGTTCATAGCCTCGCCTTTATAAATTTTAAATGCTTTCTTAAAACCCCGCGAGAGAAATACATGCTATTTTATCAAATTGAACACAAGTTATTTTCAGTATGTTGGACCCGAATATATATCTTGATTGCATGAGTAGCATTTGCTAAAAGACCTCAATTTCGTGAACCGTTAAGTACCTATGATGGGTAGCCACTGTTACAATTAATAGATCTATGGGCTTGACAACCCGGTCCGTTTGGGGATGCATCCATTGCGGGAACACCCAGGACATATTGGTGTACAACAAGTTATCCGATGATTATTAACTATGCTTGTGTTCTAACTTTTATTCATCTAAACTCTATGATTTCACTAGACGTTTTTCGTTGACTTTTTAGCATGTTTTATCTCAGATAATCAAGGTTAAAGACTTGGAATGGACGAGGGAGGAGCTTGCGCTAAATTATTTTGTTAAATTGTATTAAGTTCCATTCCTAAAAAGCACACTTATTTATGGTTGTTGTTTTGAAAACTTGTATCTTGGTTTTGGTAACGTTTCTTTGGGACAACGTTTTGGTACTCTGAATTTCTTGAATGGGACAATGTTTTAGATGTCTCTTTCGAGTCGTTCTTTATATACTTATGATTACTGTACTATGAATTAACACCCAATTATTGGTTCTGCTGCGTGTAAAATTGGGGGTGTTAAAGATTGGTATCAAGAGCCATAAGTTATAGAGAACTAGGTCATTTTTCAAAAACCTAAACTATAACTTTATTTCGCTATTTTTCGTGTGCTAAGGCTCCTCGTGTTTTCCGCTCAAGTCATACTTGTGATTCATATTTTAGTAATTATGCACGCTTTGGGTGCATTATTGTTAAGTATTTATAAGATAAATATTATGATACATATCGAGATATATATCGATCGTTAAGCTTTATTAAAGCTTTTGCATTTATTTACATATTTAAATAAATCATTATTAAATCATCATATTCATTTTAATGCATTTGCATGCATTCGTATATTGAATAAATTTTTATCTATATAGTTACCTTACATATATTTATTTTTGCGTGATTGTAGATTATCATGGCGGATTTACCTCCTCCTAATTACGATGCGGATCTTCCCGAAGACGAGCCGGTTCATCCTGAACCCGCTCCCATCATTCTAGATCCTGCACCGGTTTAACCGGACGGTTATTTGAGCGATGTGGAAGTGGAAGACGAAGAGGAGGATCCGAATGAAGATCCAGAAGAAGAACCCATTGAGCAACTCGTGCCTGAGCCCAACAATATGGATGGATTTGCACTGTATCTACTACCTCAACAAGAAGGTAATATGAACAGTTGGTTGATTGAGGATGATGATGAAGAGGAAGAGGTCGAAGAAATGTATGAGGATGAGATGGAAATAGATGATGATGGTGAGGGGGAGGGTGAAGATAATGTAGAGGATGAGGCTGAGGTCATTAATCCATACGAGGAGGTCGATCCCCTTAACCGACCATCTCCTAGCTCTGATGAAGAGTCTGAGTTTGCACCTCCTGCTATCCCTGTTGTTGATGTTAATCTTGAGCCGATACCTCCTATTATTCAGTTTGGTGGTAATTTTCATGTTGGGGAAAGTTCACCCATTGGGGCTCTTCTTGCTGCTAACGGCTAGGTTCATGAACCTAGTCCGATGGGTTGTAACAAGGAAGACTGTTCATAGAAAAGTGAGAACTTTGGATAGACAGATGTACGATAGGTACAACACCGAGCGCAGGATGGAAAAGAAGTTTAAAGAAGATGATCTCCGTATGAACCGTCATGAGTATGACATATCAGCATTGGATACGGCGGTGAGAGAGCAGAGTTTTGACCACTCGAAGATGATGCAGTTGGTGGGGAGTTTGAGTAGATGATTTGATGAGTTCTAGAATGGTAAGGTTTACAAGGAGATGGAAGCCCTAAGGGAGGAGTTGAGGGTGACTAAGGAGGGAGCATAGTTTTTCCGCGCGTTTAGCCAGTATCAGTGTCATTGTGCAGACCAGGCTGCACGACGTTCTGAGTCTATGAGCCGTTGGGCGGCTAGAGTTCGAGGGCATTTACCTCCGCGCTTGCAATTTTAGGAGGCACCTTCTGAGCCTCCTAATGGTCTTGCTTTTGTACCACGTTCAGATGATCCTTATGTCATTATCCGGATGCTGCTACCGCTACTGCTAGAGATGATGATGGCGATGACACCACTGCATCTATGGACCCACAGCCTTCTGAGCCACATAGACCCCCAAGTGACTCTTAGTAGATAGTATCATTTGTAGTTTCCTTATTTTGTTGTAATCACTAAACCGGCATGTCGGTTAGTAGAACTGGTATCCATGATTGTAATGACATATGTCATATTTTGTGAACAATACAACCATGTACTGAATCTTATGATGTATGACTAATGACTACTTTGATCTTTACTTAATGTGTTGTGATTCCTTATATGAATTGATTGAATATTCATGTTGTGATCAAATCATTCGTACATGTTGTAGTTACACCATTGTATAAATACTCATTGATATTTTTTTGGTGTTGTGATAGAATCATGCCTCCTAAGGGAATGTCAGCTGCTGCAATTTAGAAGCTAGTTGCTGACAAAGTGGCTGAAGCGTTAGCTGCTGATCGTGCTGCTAGGGAAAATGCCAATGGCTCTAGAGGAAATGCCGGTGGAAGTGGAGGCCAAGGTGGGGCACCACCTGCTCGAGAATGTTCATTTTCCAGATACATGAAATGCAACCCCACTACCTTCCATAGGAATGAAGGAGCAATCGAGCTGTGCTGTTGGTTTAAGAAGACGGAGAGTATGTTTAGAATTAGCGGCTGTGTAGAAAGAAATAAGGTAATGTTTGCTGCTGCTACCCTTCAAAGCTGAGCCTTGACATGGTGGAATTCACAAGTCACCACGTTGGGAATTGATGTGGCAAACGAAAAGCCCTGGACGGAAGTGAAAAATATGATGACTGAAGAATTTTGCCCTGATGAAGAGATTCAAAGGATGGAGAATGAAATCCAGAATTTAAAGTTGAGGGACACTAACATTGTTGCTTACACTTAGAGGTTTAACGAGTTAGTTCTATTATGCCCTGATGTTGTGCCTAATGAGAAAAAAAGGTTGAAGCTTATATTAAAGGGTTACCTGAGAATATCAAAGGAGAAACAACTTCTTCTAAGCCTATGATACTTAATGATGCGGTCCGAATGGCCCACACCTTAATGGAGCAGAAAGTGCAAGCTAAGGCAGAAAGAGTTGCTGAAGGCAACAAAAGGAAATAGGAGAACAACAACAACAATCAAGGTGGCAATCACAACAATAACAACCGCAACAACAATTACCACAACAATAACCGGGGCAGCTATCATGACAACAACCGTCATAATCAGTATAATAACAGAAGACAAGGCAGTGCAAGAGCTATGTCTGCTGCCCAAAATGACGGTGTTGATCAGGGAGGACCAACTCCAAACTGTAACCGCTGCGGATTATGTCATTTTGGAAATTGTCCGCCCAAGTGCTCTAAGTGTGGAAAATTTAGCCATAAAATAAGAGATTGCAGAGGAAAAGGGGTGGCTACTGGTGCGAACACTCAACCAATTAGAGCCTGTTATGAGTGTGGGGACAGAAATCATAATCGAAGCCAATGCTCGAATCGAAGCAACCAGCGAGGTGGAAACGCTACTGGTCGAGCGTATGCAATCAGATATGCCGAGCAGGGCCAAGGGCCAAACATTGTTACGGGTACGTTCTTGCTTAACAACCGTTATGCTACAGTGTTATTTGATTCGGGTTCAGACAAGAGTTTTGTTAACACTAGTTTTAGTCATTTAATTGATATTAAACCGATGAGACTAAATACTAGTTATGAGGTTGAATTGGCTGATGGAAAGATAGTTAATACAAATACCGTTTTAAGAGGTTGCACCTTGAATCTAGTTAATCATTTATTTGAAATCGACCTTATGCCCATAGAACTTGGTGCCTTCGACTTTATTATTGGAATGGATTGGTTAGTCGAGCGTGATGCTGTGATTGTTTGTGGTAAAAAGGTTGTGCACATACCGGTTAAGAATAAGATGTTGGTAGTGAAGGGAAATAGTGGCGTTTCTTGATTAAAGGTGATATCATGTATTAAGGCAAGAAAATACATAGAAAGGGGATGTCAGTTGTTCTTGGACCAAGTAACGGAGAAAGAACCGACGAAGAGACGTCTAGAAGATGTGCCTGTGATTCGTGACTTCCTAAAGGTGTTTCCTGATGATCTGTCAGGACTTCCACCACCTCGACAAGTCGAATTAAGAATAGAACTTATGCCAAGAGTTGCACCTGTCACACGCGCACCTTACCGTTTGGCACCGTCGAGATGAAAGAATTGTTTGATCAATTAAAGGAGTTGTCAGAGAAGGGATTCATTCGCCCGGGCTCATCGCCTTGGGGAGCTCCGGTATTGTTTGTTAAGAAGAACGACGAAACTTTCTGTATGTGTATTGATTACCGTGAGTTGAAAAAGTTGATGGTCAAGAACCAATATCCACTCCCGAGGATTGACGATCTATTTGATCAACTTCAAGGCTGGTGTATGTACTCAAAAATCGATCTGCGATCGGGTTATTATCAACTCCGCATTAGAGAAGAGGATATTCCAATCACCGCATTCCGGACCCGGTATGGTCATTATGAATATCAAGTGATGTCGTTTGGATTAACCAATGCTCCTGCGGTATTCATGGATTTGATGAATCGAGTGTGCAAGTCGTACCTTGACAAATTTGTGATTGTGTTTATCGATGACATACTCATATACTCCAAGAGCAAGGAGGAGCATGAAGAACATTTGAAGATTATCTTGGGGTTACTCAAGAAAGAGTAATTATACGCCAAGTTCTCGAAGTGCGAGTTCTAGTTAGATTCTACGAAATTTCTAGGTCACGTGATCGATAGTAATGACATTCACGTTGATCCCTCAAAAATTGAAGCCATTAAAAATTGGGCCGCGCCTTTAACACCAACTAAAGTAAGACAATTTTTAGGTTTAGCTGGATATTATCAAAGATTCATCGAGGGATTTTTTTGATTTCAAAACCACTTACCAAGCTAACTCAAAAAAACCAGAAGTACGAATGGGGTGAAGAAGAAGAGGCATTCCAAATGTTAAAGCAGAAACTGTGCAGTGCGCCTATTTTAGCATTGCCAGAAGGGACGAAAGATTTTTTTGTATACTGCGACGCGTCAATCAAAGGTTTTGGAGCAATTTTGATGCAGAGGGAGAAGGTGATCGCATATGCCTCACGACAATTAAAGAAACATGAAGAAAACTATACGACCCACGATTTAGAGTTGGGTGTTGTGGTTTTTGCTCTTCGACTTTAGAGACATTATCTGTACGGGACAAAGTTTGTTGTGTACACGGACCACAAAAGTCTGCAATACATTTTGGACCAAAAAGAGCTCAATATGAGGCAACGTCGATGGATTGAACTCTTGAGCGACTATGATTGTGAGATTCACTATCATCCCGGTAAAGCCAATGTAGTGGTTGATGCCTTGAGCAGAAAGGAAAGGGAGAGACCACTGATGGTTAGAGCTTTGGTTATGTCAGTTTACACCGACTTATCTAAGCGGATACTCCGGGCTCAAACGGAAGCGATGAAGAAAGATAATGTGAAGGCTGAGAACCTGGGAAGATTATTGAAGCAAATATTTGAGATTCGCTCCGATGGGATTCAATATTTTGATAAGCGTGTATGGTTACCGTTGTTCGGAGGATTAAGAGATCTAATTATGCACGAGTCGCATAAGTCGAAGTACTCGGTTCACCCTAGTTCTAATAAAGCATACCAAGATTTGGAGAAGCTTTATTGGTGGCCGAACATGATAGCTAAGAGCCACCTATGTTAGTAATGCCTGACGTGTGCCAAAGTGAAGGCTGAACATCAGAAACCGTCAGGACTCCTTTAACAACCCGAAATCCCTGAATGGAAGTGGGAGAAAATCACCATGGACTTTGTTACGGGACTTCCAAGAACCCTGAGTGGCTACGACTCAATCTGGGTTATCATTGATCAGTTGACTAAGTCGGATCACTTTTTACCGATGAAGAAGACCGATAGCATGGAAAAGCTCACTTAGTTGTATTTGAAGGAGATTGTTTGTAGGCATGGAGTGCCTGTGTCAATTATATCGGATCAAGATAGTCGTTTTGCATCCGGATTTTGGAGATCGCTTCAAAAGGCCTTGGGTACCGATGTAAATATGAGCACGACTTACCACTCGGAGACGGATGGTCAAAGTGAAAGAACGATTTAAACCCTGGAAGATATGTTACGAGCGTGTGTGATTGATTTTGGGAATAGTTGGGATCGACACCTGCCCTTGGTCGAATTCTCATACAATAATAGCTATCACGCGAGTATTAAGGCTGCACTGTTTGAAGCACTCTATGGGCGGAAGTGTAGATCGTCTATTTGTTGGAGTGAGTTTGGAGATAGCCAACTCACTGGCCCGGAATTGATTCGAGAAATGACAGAAAAAATTGTACAAATCAAGAATCGCCTACTGACCGCTCGTAGACGTCAAAAGAGTTATGCGGACGTTAGACGTAAACCATTAGAGTTTAATGTGGGAGACATGGTAATGTTAAAGGTATCGCCTTGGAAGGGCGTGATTCGATCTGGTAAACGCGGTAAGTTGAGTCCACGGTATGTTGGGTCATTCAAAATCATTGATAGAATTGGCCTCGTGGCGTATCAGCTAGAGTTTCTCGATGAACTCTGTGGGATTCACAATACCTTTTACATTTCCAACCTCAAGAGATGCTTAGCGGATGAGAATCTGATTATCCCGCTTGAAGAAATTCAACTCGATGATAAATTGCACTTTATAGAAGAACCGGTAGAAATCATGGATCATGATGTGAAGCAGCTTAAACAAAGTCGTATTCCCATAGTTAAGGTTCGTTGGAACTCGCGGCGAGGCCCGGAGTTCACATGGGAACGAGAAGATTTCTTCAAGAGCAAGTATCCGCATCTTTTCTCGAACAAGAAGAAGGTGAGTGTAAAGAATCGAGCCCCGGGACGGCGCTCCTCTAAGGGGAGGAGGATGTAATATTTTATATTTAAGGTCACTATTTTATCTCGAGCTTATATTTAATTTCTAAATTTTATAGAATTAATTTTATTATTTTAGCCGGTTTTTATTAAAATCGTCGTTTTAATTCTTCGCGAATCTGATATTTGGACTTTAGCCGTTTTAGCGATCTAGAAATCAACGAATCCATATTTTAAGCCTTGAGAGCTTATTTATTTTACTTTAGTATTTTTCAATTTTATTTCATGTTTGGCCAAAACTGAGTCAAAAATCGCGTTTTTATTAAAAATTAAAATTTAACGAGCTAGATTAGTTTTTGGGCCCGAGATCTTTAAAGTATTAGAGCTTAACAAAAATTGGCCCAAGCCCTCTCCCTTTCTTCCTTTTATTCGGCAGCCCACACACAAACACACACCCTTACTAATTTTTAAACTACAACCCAAGCCCACTTATTAAACCATACCCCTTTTCCTCTTTATATATAGCCCGAAACACTACACACACGCACACATACAACGTTTAAAAAAACCATCGGTCTTCCCCTTTTTCCTGTGTTCGTCGACTACTCAACCAAAACCCATAAAATCTCTAACAAAAATCCACCAAATCACTTCCATTATACTAAATATTCATCCCAAATCAAACCCTAATCATTCCCCATCACTAGAAATCACCATGCATTGATTTTAAGAATGTTTTTGATTTTTGAAGATTTTTAGTTTTAGGGTTTTGATCAAATTAAAGCATATAGGAGTGATGTGTCGTTATGTGGTGTATATTTTTATGATTCAAGTTTTAAATTTATATTTTGCTGACTTAACCAAAAATAACACTTTAACGGGCAGTGTACCCGGTCGGTGGTAGATTCATGGTAAGTAGGGTGTCGAACACTTGAAGCGAGGTTAAATCTCTTAATTTTTTAATATTTTGGTTATCTAATCTAAGTTAATTCTAATCTAAGTCAAACCTATGCAAATTGTTGGTCCCACTTCAACACTTCTATAGATCAAATTCCTTAAGCTTGTTTAAGGTTTAGTTATATTAGATAAATCTAACATAACTATAATAGAAACTTTGTGTGAATGTATTAAAGATTATGCGGAATCTAATCTTTAATAAGAAGAATTTTCAATGGAACAGTAAAAAACAATGAACATATAATTCAACAAAACATAAAAGCTCTAATATTATTAAGCAAATAATACGAATACTCTCAAAGTATTAAGGTTACAAAGACCTTGAAGCTATGATAATTCTATGAATGACTCATTTGGTTTTGATACATGTGTTGGTATATCAATCTCTATGCCCTATGACCTCCTTTTATACACCAAGGAGTCCTAAACGGCTTACAATACTTTCCTAAGTAATCATAATCTTCTAAACAAATAACTTATACATATCTTTTACCAAAATATCTCATACAAATCACATAAGCAGTACTAACTAACTCAGCAGTACTAACTTCTTCACTGGCAGCATTAACTCCTTCAGCAGCATTAACTTTGTACTAGCAGTAGTAACTTTTGTACTAGCAGTACTAACTACTTAGCAGTTTTTCTTCTAAGTCTCTGAGCAGTCTTAACTTCCACTAGCAGTAGTAACTTCCTCTAGCAGTAGTAACTTTCTCTAGCAGTAGTAACTCTTCAAGCAGTCTTAACTTCAAGCAGTCTTTGTACTAGCAGCAGTAACTTTACACTAGCAGTACTAACTGTGTACTAGCAGTAGTAAACACTTAGAATAATTTTCATTGAAATTCTCCAGCAGCACTAACTTTGACTAAGCAGCATTAACATCAATAAGAGCAGCAGTAACTCCAAACAGCATCAAGAAGCTTTTAATCCCAACAATCCTCCCCTAAACTTGATATCTATCTCCAAAATCATCAAATTTATTCATTGAAAGCTTCATTAATCACTAGGAGGATGCTTCTAAACACTTCATTAATTCTTAAGCTGTTTTGTGAGAAGTTTAAGAAGCTAATATGCCATTTCACTGAAATGATCACATTGAAGCTTCTTGTTTAACATATCAGTCATTGTAGCAGGTGTAAGGGGATATCTCTTTTCTACCAGCATGTGAATGTGCATATGTTGTATCCTTAAGGAATGAACTCTACAGGAGTCATATAGTTTCTAATCCAACACTCTGTAATCCTGTTGATTCCTTCAGACTTTGTCTTCAACATGTGGTTCAAACATTGTCTTTAAATCTTCCCATAGAATCAAATCTAAGTCCTCTACTGGTCTTGTTGATC
>BQNB010147194.1:0-12354 GCA_026074375.1 Tanacetum coccineum
CTGGTTTTAGACTATTCTTACTATATATTTTATATTTCATTATATTATATATATTTTAAGGTATAGTTTGAACGGATCATGTATCATCTCCTATCTTGATTTGACTTTCTTGATCAACTTGTGCTTTTGACCAACATACTCATACTTATTGCATTATTGTTTGACTTATATAAACATAAGACTAACAATCTTCGCCAATAGATGATTCTTTATTTGACTTTGAGTTCTTTGACGATGAGGAAGTTTAGTATCAACAATCTTGATGCTGAATGATTGACTTTGAAAGCTTGAGTATGAGCATGTGGTAATGAATCCACTTAGCTGGAACGAGGTTGCAACACCGACGTTTGTACCTGCATTTTAATGTTAGTAATAAACAGTAGATATAGACGAATATGGCTTTGTCATTCGTCGAGATTTGGTTGCAATAACCTCTGGTTCTGTGAGGACCAACCTGTGATCAGGTAGGTTCAATTTAGAAGAACCTCCTTGACAGGATTTCCAGCTTTAAAGGGTAGGATCTTCTAACACGTGTTTATTAGATTAACCATGCTTGTTTGTTATCATTATCAGAACGTCTTAAAGCAGACAACACGATAAGAGTGAATCACATAGTTACTATCTTTCTGATTAAGTCGTCAATTCATTTACTGGACCAAATCGATATCCAGTTATCACAAGCTTGATTCATATAGAATCTTGCAAGTCACCTACCGCAGTGCTGTCTGATGTTGACACTGGAAGGATTTCCATCATCACTGTGAATACTAAAGAGTATCACTCTGATGTTCTGGCAAGATCACATGGATAATACGTAGGACTCTTTGATACGAAATTTTGTATATTGATGAACAACAAGTGTTACACATGGATTGTGTCCTAATGAGATTTGTAATTTGATCTCTTTTGGCTCTAGACTCGATTTGTGCACTTTGGTTTTAGTAATCGGATGTTGGATCTAACTGCCACCTATTCAATATCAACAATCTCGGAGTGAGAAAGTCAATAGATAACGTGTGTATCTTCGTGACAAATGAGAAAAGTTTCTTTTGAGAGAAACTCGAATGGCTGGGAATGGTTGTGCATTGCATCACTGGGTCCATGACGGATTTCTTCAATACCAACAATCATCTTTGTGATTTTGATAGATTATGTATTGACCCAGTTTCTGCCTAAGGTGTGTGGATGGCTTCTTTCTTTTCACCCTTTATCCATACATTTCTTTTTAATTCTTCAACCCCTTCAATGTTTACCAACACGTCATCACTACCACCACGTTGTGTTTGTTCCGATGATAACTCATGTCTTGGTCCACATTATTCTCGTTTCTCATTCTTCTCCAAATCATACCTAAGGACTTCTAATTCTATCTATGGAATAACCATAGGTAGATCCCTTCGGCTCTGGTTGGATCATAGGACTTATACCTAACCTTAACCACCTTATGACTTAATCGACATCGTGAGTGAATTGGTTGTTTGGTATAGTGATCGAAACCATCAAACCTTTGAAAAACAATCAAAGTGTTTGATATAAATCAAAACATTTTTAACACTTTGAGAGTTTCACTTTTCTTTTGAAATACTCCCCTACACATGTGCATCGATATTCAAAATTGTTTCGCACATGTGGGTAAAAGTTGTGCACTTAGAGCCTTAATGATCATATTCTTCTTAATCACATTTTCTCCCCTTATTTAAAATATTAAATCCTTTAGTATTTGAAATACCAATTGATTAAAATGACATTTTCTTAAAAACGTGTGTGGGGAGAAGAATGTATATATAGCATGAAATATGGAACATATTCTTGATTGCCTTAGTGAACAGTGTATATTATGACTTGACATTTGATATGCTCCATTTTAATTTCACTTGAATGTTTTTGGATACATAAAATTGACATTTATAAGATATACTTAAAATACAATAAAGGCTTTTGGTTTTAAAAGCTCCCCCTCAAAAATGGATTCACTTGTTAAGATGACATTGTTTGAGCATTATTATTACCAATTGTACCACTTATAGACATTTAATATTGTACCAATTGTTAAATATATCAAGAAAGGGAGTGTTGAACACACAATTTAAACAAATACCACTTATTATGGAAAGATACCACAAATTATATTTTAAACAATTTGACATTGAAAGTTCTTTTTGAAAAATTATGTTCAACGGGTTTTAAAACACCACATGATAGAAGACTTCTCTTCTATTTTTAGAGTAAGCGCACTGAAGCGTACACTTCCCTAACATTTGAGTCCGGGTTACAGTCTGAAATGACTGTAAGCCATTGTCATGAGATAAAAAACTTTTGAATGTTTTGTCTAGGAGCCCAAGACCCGAGAAATTTGACTTTCTCATTGATAGGATAAATTATCTTTTAAAGATACACTTTCCTTATCAATTCCAAGAGACATGCCGAGAAGATTATTTTTGGTATTTTTGAAATTTTTCTGATTTTATATTTTGTTTTTATAGATTTTATATTTTTGTATATCTTTTTGTTTTTTTTCAAAAATATTTACATGTTCGATATTTGATAGATCAAGTAGATTTATTTGCCAGAACCTCCAATTCTTCTAGAGTCAAACATCTCATGCCGAGTCATCTGACGAGATACTTAAACCTATCTTCCGACAGAGATTTAGTGAACATGTCAGCTAACTGGTATTCAGTTCTGACAAAGAATAATTCAACAATACACTTTTCAACCTGTTCCTTTATGAAGTGATATCTGACATCGGTGTGTTTGGTATGGGAATGTTGGACTGGATTGCACTAGATGGCTATGGCTGCCTTTGAGTCACAATACATAGGTATTTTTATCAAAGTGGAAGCCATAATATGTGAGCTGAGTTCTCAACCATAGAACTTGAGCACAGCACGCAGATAAAGACACATACTCGGCTTCTGTGGAAGACATTGAAGTGTAGTATTGTTTCTTGGACGACCAGTTGACTAACTTGTCACCACCTTCCTAGAAAATGTATGCCCACCATGATGTGCACGTTACGTTAATCGAGACTACCCGCTGTGATTATGAATCTGAAAATGAGAAGTTAATTCAAAACCGTGGTCCTTCGAAACCAGAGTCCCATTATAATGTGTATTCTTAAGGTACTGAAAGATCCGCTTAACCGCAGTGAGATTGTTATTCTAGTCCGGTTCGCTTGATAGGAGCATAATACAACATGATTGCAGAAACAATAATCTGGTCTACTTGCTATTAAGTATATGAGTGCTTTGACCATACTATGATATTTTGTTTGGTCGATCGGAGTTCCACTCAAGTCAGCATCTAGATGTTTTGTAGCCATTGGAGTACCAATGCTATAACATGAGGTCATACCATGCTTTATAAGTGTCTCTTATGCATACTTAGCTTAGTTTATAAAGATATCACGTGGGGATTGGTGGATCTGAATTCCTAAAAAGAATTTCAGCTCCCCTATCATAGACATTTCAAACTTGCTGTGCATTAATTTTTCAAACCATTTTGAAAGTTTTGGGTTCGTAGAACCAAAAACAATGTCATCAACGTAAATTTGCACAAGAAATATGTCTTCCCCATGTTTAGTTATGAACAGAGTTGGATCAATAGAACCTTTTGAGAATCCTTTGGATACTAGGAAGTTGGAGAGTTCATCGTACCACGCTCTTGGAGCTTGTTTGAGTCCATATAATGCCTTCTTTAGACAATAGACTTGGTCATGATGATATGCATCTACGAATCCATCTGACTGGTTTACGTACACTTCTTCCTTCAGAGGCCCGTAAAGAAATGTTGTCTTGATGTCCATCTGGTATACTAGAAATGATTTGTGTACATCATACGCAACCGAATACCGACAGAGCTTCCAACCGAGCGAACTGTTACAAGATATCTTAGAAATCAATTCCTTCCTTTTGAGCGTATCCCTTAGCTACAAGACGAGCTTTATTGTGAATTACAGTATTTTCCTCATCAAGTTTGTTTTTCCAGATCTACTTCATGTTAATGACATTTTTGTAGAGTGGTCTATCGACTAATTCCCATACATCTAATCGATCAAACTAGTGAAGTTCTTCCTGCATCGCAGAGCCATTTCAAGTTAATGGCATTTTTGCAAAGTGGTCTGTCGACTAATTCCCAAACATCTAATCGATCAAACTGGTGAAGTTCTTCCTGCATTGCTTCAATCCATGCAGAATCAGCCATGGCTTCTTTGATGTTTTTCGGTTTGGTTCGAATCACAGTGAGTACGAACATGCACATCTCGCCATCTGTTTCTAGATGACGTCTTGTTCTAACTAATTGAGAAGGATTTCCAATAACTTGTTCTAATGGATGATCTTTTGTCCAACGTTGTGCAGAAGGATGATGTTGATAGAATGTATGCATGTTTGACGAGTCAACATGACGAGACGATGTCTCCTCACGTTCTTGTACCGGTGTACTAAAAATGTTTACAAATTCATTATCGTCAACTTGTGCATTTTTGTGATTGGTTTCTTCTTGGATAATGTTCTCAGAGGCATTGATAGTTGGTCCTTGAGTTGGTGCTAGATTTGTAGATTGAGGTGTTGTTTGAATGTTCAATGGAGGTGCATCTGCAACATCGATTGTTGTAGAAGATTGAGTTGTGTTGTTTTATTGATGTTTAGCATGAGCATCAACAACATGTACAATAGAAGACTTTGACACAACTGGAGTAGTTCCATTGAGTAATTCATCGAACATCAGACTAAATAGAAAATCCAGCTCATTTGACATTGTTACTATCTTAGCTGCTTGAGGAACATTTTCTTGACTTTGGGGATTGGGACTTAAATTGTCTTGTTCAAGTACCGTAGTCGGACATTGTGGAACAGGGTCAGAACTGACGTGATCTGACGCCATATGAGGCAATTCGTCAAAGTTAACATGAATTGTTTCAACTAATACTCTTGTTTTCTTGTTAAATACCTTGTAAGCTATTGACTGAGTAGAATACCCTAAAAAATACATGCATCACCTTTTTCCTTCATTTTATTAAGATTTTCACCATCTCTGATGATGTAGCAAAGCGAGCCAAAAATGTGAAAGAACTTAACAGACGGTTTTCGACCATTGATGATGTGATAAGGTGTTTTCTCATGTCAAGGGATTACGAGTGAACAATTCTGTATAAAACATGCTCTTGCAATTACTTCAGCCCAAAAGAATAAGGGAACTTTAGCGGTACTTAGCATTGTTCGAGCAGCCTCAACAAGAGTATGGTTCCATCTTTTGACAACACCGTTTTGTTCAGGTGTTCAAGCAGTTGACGTTTTGTATCTTATACCTTCTTTTGCAAAGTATGCATGAAGAGTTTTATTTGGAAATTCCGTGCCTTTGTCAGTTCGAACTGTTCTAACTTGAGCATGAAGTCCTCTTTGAACAAGTGTGAGGAAATCAATGAGAACTTCAGGTGTTTCGTCTTTAGAACTCAAGAAGTGAGTCTAAGTGTATCTGGAGTAGTCATCAACAATTACAAGAACATATTTCTTTCTATTAATGCTTTTTACCCGCATGGGACAGCATAAGTCCATGTGTAGAAGTCGTAACTGTCTTTTGGAACTCGGGGTAGTCTTAGTTTGAAAAGACTTTCTTTTTGCTTTCCCCAACTTACAAGAAGAACAAAGATGATCTTTGACGAATTTTAATTTTGGAAGGCTATTCACAATATTATTCTTTGAAAGCAAGTTAATGTTGTCAAAGTTTAGATGAGAGAGACGACGATTCCATAACCATGCTTGAGATGATGTTGCTTTATCCATTAAGAAAATTGGATTAGGAGTTGTTGAGTCTTAAAGAGTGATTGAGTACAAGTCTGTGCCATGAGAACTTGTGAGAAGATCATTTCCCTTCAGATTACAGATGTAACATGTAGACTTCCGAAAAGCAACTTCTAAATCTGTATCACAAAATTGACCCACGGAGAATAAATTGTGATTTAGACCTTCGACGTAATAAACCCTCTTGATAGTGATTTTTCCTTGAACCAGATCTCCATAACCAAGAATCAGTACAATTTGATCATTTACGAACTTCACCGTTCCCATAAATTTCTCCACAAAATTAGTTAGAAGCTTGAGATTACTCGTCATGTGCTTTGAGCACCCAGAGTCGACGATGAATAGAATTATCTCTACGAGCTGCAAAAGAATTAGAAGACAATGGAGTATTGGACATAAAGGAACACCTAGGAGTCATAGGTTCCAAAATATTAGCAGTTCTAGATGCATTTCCTAGAGGCATACTAACATTTAGGTTGACATTTCCTGTTGGGGACTTAGGTTTCCATTTGTATCTGGGTGGTGTAAACTTAGGATACCACCAACTGCATGTCTTACTAACTTGCTCATACATCTTCCTAATTATGTTTCTAGGTTTCTTGACAGTGGAGTCTATTGCAACTATTTTCTTATGGGATGTTGTAGTAGATTGGTTTACAGTTTTCTTGGGTTCTCTAGTACTAATAGGCACAACAATTGGCTGTCTAGTCTTAGAATTCACGCCATTAATTTAGTGAAGAACACACATATCATGATTGTCATTTAGCACACATTTTCGACAAGTAACACAAATAAAGTTTACATTTGAGGTCTTAGCATTCAAGCTGTCATTACATGCAGTTACAGACGTTTTATTATTTGAAAACTTAAAATTCCTACGGTGGTCTTCTACTTCTTGCATCTTCCCTTGACTATTGTTAGGCATGACTCTATCTCCCATTTGATTGCTCTTAAGTTGTGGTCTGCTAATGCTAGTAGTGGGAATTACTCCTGTAGAAAAGGACACACGTTTGTTAAGTTTCCTTATATCTTGAGGCAACTATGGTATTCTAGTTTGATTAGGCTTTGTGTGCACTTTATACATTCCTAGAGAAATCACATTTGTGTTCTTGAAAATTGGCAACACATTCTGAGGCAAAATATGTGTAGTGACTGTTTTTGAAAAATCATGTGACATATTTTTTTGTGGTAACTGACTTTGACTTTGAGAAATCTGTCTTTGCAAGAGAGTCTGAAAAAGTAGACGGTTTACCAAAAATTGATTATCTTTGACTTTTAAAAGCATTCAGTTATCGAATAACCGATGATTTTTCAAACTTAGTTTCCACAGATTTTCCTTTCATCTTTTCTATGAGTTTCTTCAACTCATTTATTGCAATTCCTTTGTCTTGTAATTGAGCTTTCAAGTCTTGAATTTCAAAATATTGTTCACGTTCTTTCAGAAATACGTTGGAGTGATTTTCTTTGAAAGATTTGTCATTTTTTATTTTTTCTTTGCATTGTTGTAAATCAAGTTCAAGATTAATCGCATGTTTCTGAAGTGCTTCAAAACTCTTTGACATTGTTCTACTTTTTGAAAGCTCTTTTTCAAGATGTTCACATTTTTCCAAAGTTTCCAAATAATCACATTGCAAATTAGTAACTTCATCCAGATCAGTGTACACACCAAGTATTGCATTCATGTGATCAGCATAGTAATATTCCCTTGAAAGTCGGTCGATTTCATTCAAAAACTGTGTTTTTTGAGTTTCCAGTTGAGATTTGAGAGTGTCTACTTCATGTTCAAGAGAATTAAAGTATCTCAAATCAGCAACCATTTCCTCGTTCAAACACAAGTGAAATTTTTCTAAGTCCGCATTGATTCTTCTAATTTGGGGGCAAAAATTTCCTTCGATTGTGTTTTGAATGAACGGATCTATGTTACCAAAATATGTTCTTTTAGCGATTGTTTGTTTGCAACGTTCCACTCCATCAAAAATCGTGTCAACACTTTTTTTAATTTTGAAAAGTTCTTTAGAGCTTTTACACTTTTGATCCCAAGGAATGGATTCATCCATTCATTTTTCTAACAAAGTTGTTTGTTTACGAAAAGACTCTTTGGAAATTTCCTTATTAGCAGATGTATGACTCATCTTCAACGTTGTTGAAAAATAGTGTTGTTCAGGCGACTTTTCACGTTGTGGAACGAACAAATCATAAAGATTATTCAACTGGTCATAATCAAAAGGTCTGATTAAATCGTTTAATTTTGATCGACTTTCTTGCTCAAGACGAATTGTTTCGTCAGATTCAGGGGCTAACATTAAAGCAAGATTATCATTATAGCAACTTATATCATACAGACGAGGATTTGATCTTTGAGATTTCTTGAGGAACTCAGGTTTTGCAAAACCTGTTTTACAATTACGATTAAGCATATTCATTGTTTGAACTGATTGACCGGTTTTATATATAATATCATCCAAAACCTTGATTTTGTTTTCTAAAGCAATGACTTTATCAAGTTCTTTGTCTTCACGAGTTTTGTAAAACTTAATTTGAGCCTCTTTTTCTTGTGACATTATGGAGATGGTTTTTTGATGTGCAAAAAGCTCCTTTTTCATATCCGAAATCGTTTGATTTAAATCATTTATCTTTCAAGTATATTCATTAGATGACCTTTCAGATTCCGTTTTATATGACATTAAATCCCCTTTAGCTTTTGCACACTCAATTGCCACCTTTGACGCATAATTCACATCATGATACTTATCAAGTTCTGATTGGAACTTCTTAAGGTCTTTGAACATCAACTGATTAGTCTTAGACAGTTCATTGTTTGCTTCTTTGAAATGGTTATTTGATGATTCTAAACTTTGATTCTTGGTTTTGAAATCCTCAAGTTCACCTTTCAATTTATCAACTAAAGCCTTGTTTAATGATTCCAAGAATTTATTACGGTTTTTGCTGTCATCAATCTCACATTTTAGTTTATTAAATAAAGAAGCAAGCAAATCACATTCTTAAGCAAGTTCATTACTATCATCCTGGTCATCCTGTTCTTCATCATAACACATATCCAATGAATCAATAGTGATGTTAGTGTCACCATGTTCCTCCAGATATGTATCATTAGTAGAAACAGGTTGCTCAGGATGTTCATTTTCAATGGCAAACACATTATAGTTTTCATCACTAGTTTGTACCTTTTGCAACAGCTTAGAATCAAAGATGGGTCCAGAATTGTCAGCATCATCTAGAGTAACCTCTTGAATTTGTGCCATGTACATATAATGTGCTTCCAATTCCTGATCATCAGACTCATCATCAGTGTCATCCCTCCAATCAGCTTGCTCTGCATTCAACTGAACTCCAGCTTCCTCTTGCTTATACAATAACATCTTTTCCTTGTGATAAGTGGCATCCTTTACGCGTTTTGGTTTCTGACATTCCCTTGAAACATGTTTATATTCTTTGCATTTATAACACTGAATCCCAGACTTTTGCACCATCGTTGTACCTACATTCTCCCTAGCCCCAGCAACATTAACTACCCTCTGATTATCATACCTAGTGCCTCTGTTAATCCTTGGAGTATTATCTTGATTTTCTCTACTGGTGTTTGATGAAGTTATGAGGTTGTTGTTGGTAGGTTTGTAGATTTTCTTGAATGATAGAGAAATTAAAGCCATGAGTTTATCAATCTCCTTATCCTTTGACATTTCATCATCGTCAACAACCATAGTAGGTTCTTGTTCATAGGTGGGTGTAGAAGAGTTGACAATTGCTTTTCCTCTATTTCTAGTAGCAACTTGTTGTGATTTAGTTGAGGAATTATGAGTGTAGTAAGTGGGATAGTTTTGTAGATGGTAAACTGGTTGTTGTTGAGTAACAAGTGAAAGTGGATTAGCAGTACGTACTTGTATTTCAGCTCTTATCTCGTTGACTTCATTCTGGTGTTGCTTTAGGATATCATAAAGTTTATGATAGGAGACAGTCTTCAGCTCTTGACTCTACTTAACAAGTGTCACAAACCTTTGCCATTCTGGTTGTAGTTGAAGTAAGAACTGAACATTCACTTGATGATTGGTAACATCACATTGATTTCTGACAAGCTCATTCATCATCTTGTAGAACCTTGAGTAATATGATTCAAGTGATTCACCATCCCGTGATGTGAATTTTCTAAATTCCCAATACAAATTATTTTCAAGATCTTGAACATTGATTAATTTACCTTGTTTCAACCTTTCAATGGCTTTCCACATTTCACATGCATTTGGACAAGCGTCAATTGTGGAGTAGATATCGTTATCTATCCCTGTGAGAATGATCTGAACGGCTTCAGCTTTGGCATTCAGTTGATCTCGTATGTCTTGTGAAACATTCTTATAGCTCTCCATATACCCTTCTGTAGTTGTTTCAGAACTACCTTCAGCAACTGGAACGGTCTTTTCAGTCCATTTGAACTTTTATTATGGAATCTGGAGACAATAGTGGATGAGTTCATTGTTTGGTTTGGTGTCGATGTATCTCTTGATTATGGATTTCCACTGAACGTAATTACCCGGAGCTAACATTGGTGGACGATCTTTGCCACCAGCTTCCATGATAGCATTATGAAGAGCATTGGGTGTTTGAGTTTACAAATTGGTATTTGTATTTAACATTTTGATGTTGTGAATGGATATCAGATCTTAAGGAGATAAAGTTATGTTGTGGTGATGATTAAGTTCAAATTTGATTTTAGTTGCGGTTAAACATGTCCGATTAACAAATTCAGTAACAAATTCGCTAACTAAATTCAGCAAGTGTGCTTGAATTTCTCGGATACTCAAATCTCGGATGAAATTAATTTCGGTAACTTTATAGAACGACAAGGATCTCGGACAAATCTTGAAGATAATTTTGACGGATACAAATTCAATGAAGATTACAAGCGAAAAATTTCTAACAAAATTCCTATTACAAAATTCGATTGTCCTTAAACTAATTCATTAAATATACTACAAATTCGATAATAATAAAATAATAAGAAAAATGGCACTAGAATGAATTGAACACTAGACCTTGCAAATCAAAACTCAACATTAATCAACATACCAACTGAGCTTGAAAGATTATTGGTTATAATCTGCCATTCGATATTAGTATGCAATTTCGAAAGTACTATATTGACTCATTCAGAATATCAAAAATAATCACAAAAACTAAAGCAAGGAGGATAGAGGATTCGAACTAGTTATCTCAACACTAAATACAAGCGCTATTAACCACTGTGCTAGCATCCACTTTCAGAAATAACTTCCTAAATTCGATATAAGACTTGAAATTCGATGTACTATTGCTTCTTATAACAAATTCGGTATTGTACTTTTTCTCGGTAATAAAATTTCAAATTCAGAACAGGTTTTTCTATCAACAAAAAAAGAACCGACTTTTATAGAAATGACAAAAATGAAAGTTTTAATACCTCCTAAACTTGAGACAAGATAAAACCTTGAATGGAAAGGAGGAACAAAATCACTTTTATACATGTAAAAGAAATAAAATCTAACCCAAAAAAATGTAAAACCACATGAACCAACAACTATATTACCCCCTTGGCTCTTGATACCACATGTTATCCTAAATATTATTATCTAAACACAACAATAAGTGATACCAATAATCAATAAGCTAGAAAATTAGAGAGAGAAAGTAGAGAGAGAAACAAGAGAGAAAGATTAGATTAGAGAGAGAAGTGAAGGATCACAAATGAGAGCAAAATGCAACCAACACCCTCTCCATGTGTGGAGAGGGTCCTTTTATACCCTATGCCTTCACTTAAGGTGCATGGGCTTTCTATGGGTCGGGCTTGGCTTCTCATGGGCTTTGAGCCCTTTACATGGACATTACTTATTTATATTTCAAGCCCATTTAACCCGACTAGCCTATTACTTAACAAGACTAATTATGACTAATAAGATCGATAACATTCTTGTTTGACTTATATAAAATTAAGGCTAACAGTTTTGAAGGTAAACCTCTTACAAGATTTCCCTTAACCAGTTTATTCATAGTTTTGAAATTTATGTGTCTAAGCCTCCTATGCTAAAGTTCAGATTCATTAGATGTGGCTTTTGCAAAGAGACAAGTTAGGCCTCCTTTAGGAACAACATTCTTTAAATCAACACTATACATATTGTTTTTTCTAGGAACTTTAAGTAAAACATGACTTTCATCAGTTAACTTAAAGTTTGGAGATAAAAAAAATACATCTAGTGTCATTAAAGAGAACACTATTCTTTTTGTCACACATTTATGAGACACTAAAGAGGTCAAACTTTAACTCTCTTATAAAATACACATTCTCAAAATCTAAATTACCAGTTTTGATTGTACTTTTGCCTGTGATTTTCCCTCTTTTGGGGTTACCTCTAAAGGCAACCTATCCTCCATCAATTTCTTCAAAGTCAGCAAGATAGGACATGTTCCCTGTCATATGCCTTGAGCATCCACTATTAATCACTTCTTGATCGTGTAAATCTATTTGTGGATTGCCATGCACATTAGATAAGAAAATCAGCTTCTT
>BQNB010147196.1:0-16470 GCA_026074375.1 Tanacetum coccineum
AAAAGTTTACTGCATCTTGCCGGCTCACATCCGATATTGCAGTCTTCTAAATAAAGCACATAGTAATAATCTAAGGTCGAAATATGTCTGCTGCATCTTGTCGGAGGCGTGGCCGATGTTGTAGCTTTCTAAAGGACTAAGGTCTAATAATGTTGCTTAATTTTTGTCTTATTTTGTACCTTAAAGAGCCTTCGGGTATATGGTGCAAATGAGATTGGTCCATTTATGTCTTAAAGAGCCTTATGGTATATGACGTAAATGGTACCTTGCTTAAGTAACCGAATAAAATCCAAATTTTGGTCACCTTGATGTAGACTTAATCTTGATTGCATTGTTTACTTTTGAAAAGGGCTAGGAACTAACTATTGCGTTTTACCGTTACGCTTTATTTTCAGAATTAATAAGTATCGAAATAAAAGTCGTAAAGAGCCTTCGGGTATATGACTTTAATAAAATCTTGAGATACAAAATTAGGAAATAAGGGAGGAAAAGTAAGTACACAATTAGCTCTTATAAGTAGTGTTAGCATCATGACTTGTAATTTACAATGATGTTGTTTTAAGCTTGGCATGGAGAAGTAAAAATTAGGGACGATGAATTTATCTTTTTAGACACGTTAAGCGGTTTTTGTTTCGTGATCCTAAAAGTTATCAAAAGAATAATGAAAGCAATACATTATGTCACACAAGAATAAGATGTTAGTTTTAGGATATTAAAAGTCATAAAAATGGAAAAATCATTGAAAATGGAAAAGCAGGGTGTTTTATAACTTGTGATTTTGAGGCTTTCCCTACAAAAGACTTTACTACTTCTTAAAGGATTAGTTTGGGGAAGTTTAGAGGTATTTGGTTATAAAGCATGTTATTTTGCATGAGGACACGCAATCGTTTAGTTTGGGAAATTTTGATATGTGTGAAAACACATATCCATTTTATATCAAAAATGACCCTTAAAAGACCAAAATTGTGCATAAATTGCTTGTCTATTGCTTGTTTTGTCTTTGTGGTTGTGTAGGTACGGATAAAGCAAAAATCACAAGAAAAGGGTCAAAACCGGACAAACACGAACACGGGAACGGAAGAGCACACAAAGAGCCGAGAGAATGCTTTCAAAGTCAACCTGAGTCAACTCTTGGTCAACCACAAAAAGACAAATCCTAAGTTACCAAACCTATCCCTCAAAGTTAAATCAAAATTTCAAAATAAATCCCTAAACCCTAACCCCGTTATCTTTTATTAATAAAAAGATAACGGGCGTTATCTACCCATAATAAACCATACCCGGTCCAACCTTTTTATTAATAGCTCAAGTCAACAAAGCCCATTTACCCAGTTAAACCCTTACCCTCCCTCCTTTCAGTTAAAAATAAGCGGGAAAAACAGTTATTAAAATTCACCATCTTCCCCGATTTACCATTCACCCAAATCAAAGGGCAAAAGTTAATTGGATACATGGATGGGTAATTCAAGGGATAAGGTACAAGCTGGCAGGGTTATACGTCATTAAGAGACTCCTATTGGTCAATTCTCACAAAGGAATCACACGTGGTCAAGTGAAGAAACACACCAATGATTGGGGAATTACACTAAAATGTCTCACAAAAGAAACACAAATTCCCTGACACGCGGATTGCCACTCTGGCAATCCGTATGCTCATCTACTTGATCCAACGGCCAAGAATCAAGAGCTAATGATTGAAAGAATGAATGGACATGATTGGAAGGAGTGTGTAGAGTCCTGAGGACCTAGAAGGATCTACTTAAGGAGCCATTTATCAAAATTCACCATACCAACCACCAGCTTATCAAGCCCCGGTTAATCAAAACACGATTTCTCAAAAATAAAGAGTTACTAATGATGATTTTCAAGCTTATGTGAAGGCAAATGATGCTTTGATGAAGAATGTGCAAACTCGAAATCAAGGTCTACAAGATCAAATGGCTAATGTTACGAGTCTGTTGACTAGTCTTTGTAATAATTTCAACAATTCAACTCCAAGTTTAGGTTTTCTTCCAAGCAATACCATACCAAACCCAAAGAACGAAGCTAAGGCCATTACTACCCGAAGTGGTGTGTATTATGATGGACCTCCGATTTCACCGCCGGTGGTGAAAAGGAACCCAAGGTGACAAAGGATACGGTGTTCTCGAGCACCGAAAACATCCAACCTCCTTTGGTCCAAGAGCAAGACAAAGACAAAGAACCAATTAATGAGCCTTTTGTTGCTAAAAAGACCAAGACTAATTTGCCTTACCCTTCAAGACTTGCAAAAGAATAGCTCCGTGAAAAGGATTATATCCTAGCTTCAAAGTTTACGGAAATTTTCCGTGATCTTCATTTTGAGCTAAGTTTTGCAGATGCTCTCATTCATATGCCTAAATTTGCTCCGATGTTCAAAAAGTTGCTTAATAACACAGACAAGTTAATCAAGTTAACCAAGACACCTTTGAATGAGAATTGTACTACGGTTGCCCTCAAAAAGCTTCCAGAAAAGCTTGGTGACCCCGGTCAATTTCTCATTCCATGTGAATTTTTGGAGTTTGATAATTGCTTAGCTCTAGCCGATCTAGGTGCTAGCATTAATCTCATGCCTCTTTCCATTTGGAAAAAAGCTTAGACTCCCTGGCCTTAATGATACTAAAATGGTGTTAGAATTAGCCGATCGTACAATTTCAAGACCAACCGGTGTAGCAGAAAATGTGTTTGTTAAGGTAGGAAAGTTCTACTTTCTGGCCGACTTTGTGGTGTTAGACTTTATAGCCGATCCTCGAGTTTCGTTTATTCTCGGGCGACCATTTTTGAGTACGGCTCATGCTTTGATAGATGTTTATGAAGGTGAAATTACCCTTAGACATGATGATCAATCGTTGACTCTTAAATGTGGTGATACTCCTTCCATTTCATATAATAACCTTGAGTCATTAAACCGAGTCGATCTTATTGATGCTACGTGTGAAGAGTACTCGCAAGAAGTCCTAGGATTCTCCGACGTTGTTGCAAGTGGCAATCCTACTCCCGCATTCGATCCGATTGTTTCAAATTCTTCTCCGACTCTCACTCCTTTTGGAGAAATTAATTTTCTACTTTTCGAAGAAACCGATGCTTTCTTAGCTATCGATGACGAGCCAATTTCACCAGAAATTGATGCAACTTATTATGACCCAGAGGGGGACATTCTCCTTCTCGAATCTCTTCTCAATAGTGATCCTTCGCTGTCTCCGAATCGAGGAAATTACTTACCAAAGATCAGATCAGGAAAAAGCTTAAAGTTTGTAAAACAGCCGAATCTTCAATCGATGAACCTCCCGAGGTGGAACTTAAGGACTTACCACCTCATCTCGAATACACATTTTTAGCAGACAACAACAAGTTGCCCGTTATAATTTCCAAAAGATTTGAGTGATGATGAAAAGACCGCTCTTATAAAGGTTCTTAAATCCCGAAAGCAAGCCATTGCTTGGAAACTCTCCGACATAAAGGGTATAAACCCAGAATTTTGTTCTCATAAGATTCTAATGGAAGATGATTACGAACCAACGATCGAACATCAGAGGAGGGTTAATCTAAAGATCCATGATGTTATCAAGAAAGAGGTTGAAAAACTTCTTGACGCTGGATTAATATACCCAATCTCAGATAGTCCTTGGGTGAGTCCAGTTCATTGTGTTCCAAAGAAGGGAGGAATGACCGTAGTGACCAACGATGAAAATGAGTGAGTGCCGACTAGACTTGTAACAGGATGGAGAGTGTGTATTGATTATCGAAAGTTGAACGAAGCTACCCGAAAAGACCATTTCCCTTTGCCATTTATGGATAAAATGCTTGAGAGACTCGCAGGAAATGAATTCTATTGTTTCCTCGATGGTTTCTCGGGTTACTTTCAAATTCTAATCGATCCGAAAGACCAAGAGAAAACCACATTCACCTGCCCATATGGAACGTTTGCTTACGTCGCATGCCTTTTGGCTTATGTAATGCACCGGGCATTCAAAGGTGTATGATGGCAATCTTCCATGATATGATTGAAAAGACAATGGAAGTCTTTATGGATAACTTCTCGGTTTTTGGAAATTCTTTCTTGACGTGCCTAACCAATTTAGAAAAGATGCTTAAACGGTGTGAAGACACTAATTTAGCTCTTAATTGGGAGAAAAGCCATTTTATGGTGAAAGAAGGTATTGTTCTTGGACATAAAATTTCAAAGAAAGGAATTGAAGTCGAAAAGCCAAAATAGATGTGATTGCTAAGTTACCTCGTTCAACAACCGTCAAGGGTATCCGAAGTTTTCTCCGTTATGCTGGTTTCTACTGAAGACTTATCAAGGACTTTTTAAAGATTTCTCGACCCATGACCCATCTCCTTGAGAAAAACACTCCTTTCATTTTCTCCGAAGAATGCATTCAAGCTTTTCAGACTTTAAAAAAGAAATTAACCAAAGCTCCAATTCTAATTGCCCCCGATTAGGACCACCCTTTTGAGCTTATGTGCGACCCAAGCGACTATTGCACATAGGTTGCGGTTCTGGGGCAACGGAATTGGAGAAACACTTGTGGCTATTCATTTTGCAAGGCAAAACAATGTCTGAGGCGGAAATCGAACTACACCACAACGGAAAAGTAAATTCTAGCCGTGGTGTACGCTTTCGAAAAATTCTAATCTTACCTTATCATGAATAAATGTGTAGTGTATACGGACCATTCTGCCCTTAAGTACCTTTTTGCTAAAAAGATGCCAAAGCAAGATTGCTTCGCTGGGTTCTACTCCTCCAAGAGTTCGATTTCAAAGTAACTGATACTAAAGGAGCTGAGAACTACGCGGCCGATCATCTTTCCGGATTAGAAAACCCATATGAAAATGTTCTTGATCCAAAGGAAATAAACGAAAATTTTCCTCTCGAGACGTTAAATACGGTGACTTCTCGTGGTGACCAAAGTACCCCGTGGTTTTCCGACTTTGCAAATTACCACGCGGGGAATTTCATAGTCAAAGGAATGACCTCCCAGCAGAAAAATAAGTTCTTTAAAGATATCAAACACTATTTTTGGGATGACCCTTATCTTTTCAAAACTTGTGCTGATCAAGTTATAAGGCAATGTGTTTTTGGCAAAGAAGCTCTCGAAATTCTCGAAGCTTGCCACAGTGGACCCACCGGGGGACACTACAGTGCCAATTACACCAAAAAAATAAAGTTTTCGACTCCGGATTTTAATTGCCCACCATTTACAAAGATGCCCATGAGTTAGTCAAAAAATTATGACTAATGCCAGCATCAAGGAAAAATTTCACTACATGATGAGATGCCTCAAAATGTTATTCAAGTTTGTAAAATCTTTTATGTCTAGGGCATAGATTTTATGGGACCTTTTTTGTCATCTAGGGGAAATAAATACATACTCGTAGCAGTAGATTACCTTTCCAAATGGGTAGAAGCGAAGGCGCTCCCCACCAACGATGTTAGAGTTGTAGTTAAGTTTTTGAAAGCCCTTTTTGCCCGATTCGGAACACCGAGAGCTATTATAAGTGATCGTGGGACCCATTTTTGTAATGATCAAGTGGCCAAGTCGAGGTGTCGAATCGTGGTCTTAAAATAATTTTAGAAAGAACGGTAGGAGAAAACCGAGCCTCATGGTCCGATAGGCTTGATGATGCTCTATGGGCATTATGAACTGCATTTTAATGGAGAAGACACCATATGGTAGTACCCGTTTAAAAACTAGTGTATGGAAAGTCATGTCATCTTCCTATTGAATTAGAGCATAATGCTTACTGGGCATTAAAGCATGCTAATTTTGACCTCAAAATCGCAAGGTGACACCGGATGTTGCAACCTTAATGTGCGTAATTGAGCTTCGTGATTCACGCTTGCGAGAATTCTTTGATTTATAAAGAGAGAACAAAGAAGCTTCACCACTCTAAGATCAAAAACCGCATTTTCAATGTTGGTGATCAAGTCTTGCTTTTCAACTCTCGTCTCAAGATGTTCTCGGGCAAGCTTAAAACCTGTTGGTCTGGCCCTTTCACCATTACCGAAGTGTTTCCATATGGCACTGCCAAATTGTCTCACAAAGACGGTTCAAATTTCAAAGTTAATTGCCATAGACTTAAGCATTACCATGGAGGGGACACACCACTGATGGTTGTCTCGGATCTCCAAACTTTCCCCATGGACCAATGAATGCGGGGATCGAGTTGAGCTTGTGACTCGGTAACCAAAAACAAGTCACTTCGTGGTGAGGAATCCCATTTGCTTATCTTTTCTATTTTCTAATAATGATGTGATGTGAAGAGGTTGTGCTTTCCGAACTTGTTGTTTGTTGTTACTTGTGATTATTTGCACGATTAACCCATCAAATTTTTGAAGACTCTCGTGTTCAGTGTTATATCCCGGTTCACTCGAGCTTCTTATCCTTTGTTTGTCAATAGTTTGGGGAAATCCGATATCCAAATCTTATCGATTATCGTTTATCTTTAGCATACTTAATAAATGGCTTTAGATTTGGGTAGGGAACCCTTAATACTTAAATTATACCTTGAAATTAGTATGGGGATGACAATATCACATTGAGGACAATGTATAGTTTTAGTATGTGGGGGGGGGGGAATCTATTGATTTGATTATACATGCAGCAGTTGTTCTCGCGTAACCCGTTTTTCCTTAAAAATAGCAAAAATTTTAAAATTTTCAAGTCATGTTCTTTTATTTTCATTTTAAGTTTATTCATTACTTAAAAAAAATATGATAATGATAATAGTTGTTATAAACTATAGATAAGTGTTTGAGGACACAGAAATGTAGCTTTTCGTTGGTTGAGAACAAAAGTAAATTTTGACTCGGGACCGACCAATGATTTTTCTCAGCTGTCTTCTTTAACCTTTTTAGGCTAACGTGCGTTCACGTAATTTTCTTTATTAGAGATTTTAATTGTGAAGAAAGAAATGATAGTAAGTATAGGGTATAAGTTTTTCTTTGATGCTAACATAGAATAATTGGATTTCTTTAAAGCTTATATGTGTTAATTGCTGGCTTTTTCTCCCATTAGCTTTCGTTTCATTCTAATTATTAATTGTTAATAAATAGGAGTTGTGTGGTTTTTTTGCGTTAAATAATTAATTGCATAGAAGTTTTCTTCGGTTTCTTTGTGATTTAGAGAGAGTATACATTAGGAATACTTAATTTGGCATATTATATGTATCTTATGAATAAATATTCTGCTTATCCCTTAAAGAGCCTTAGGGTATATGGGGTAAGTAGAATCTAATAATAAAACTGTAGGCTAAATAAAAGTTTACTGCATCTTGCCGGCTCACAACCGATGTTGCAGTCTTCTAAATAAAGCACATAGTAATAATCCAAGGTCGAAATATGTGTGTTGCATCTTGGTCCGAAGGCCGTGGCCGATGTTGTAGCTTTTCTAAAGGACTAAGGTACTAATAATGTTGCTTTAATTTTTGTCTTATTTTGTACTTAAAGAGCCTTCGGGTAGATGTGCAAATGAGATTGGTCCATTTTTTGTCTTAAAGAGCCTTATTGGTAATATGAGTAAATGGTACCTTGTTAAATTAACCGAAATAAAATCCCCAAATTTGGTCCCCTTGATTGTAGACTTAATCTTGATTTGCATTGTTTTACTTTGAAAAGGGCTAGAACTAACTATTGGCGTTTTACGTTTGCTTAATTTCAAGAATTAATAAGTATCGAAATAAAAGTCGTAAAGAGGCCTTCGGGTATATGACTTTAATAAAAGATCTTGAGATATCAAATTGGAAAACAAGGAGGGAGGAAAAGTAAGTACACAATTAGCTCTTATAAGTAGTGTTAGCATCATGACTTGTAATTTACAATGATCTTGTTTTAAGCTTGGCATGAAGAAGTGAAAATCGGGGACGATGAATTTATCTTTTAGACACTTTAAGCGCTTTTTGTTCCGTGATCCTAAAAGTTATCAAAAGAATAAGGAAAGAAATACATTATGTCACACAAGAATAAGATGTTAGTTTTAGGATATTAAAAGTCATAAAAATGGAAAAATCTTTGAAAATGGAAAAGCGAGGTGTTTTATAACTGTGGTAAATTTTGAGGCTTTCCCACAAAGACTTTAGTACTTCTTAAAGGATTAGTTTGGGAAGTTTCGAGGGTATTTGGTTATAAAGCATGTCATATTGCCATGAGACACGCAATTTTTTTTACCCCCCCCCCCTTCTTTTCCATTTAGTTTGGGGAATTTTGTTATGTGTGAAAAAACACCTTCCGTTTTATTATCAAAAAATGACCCTTCAAAGACCCAAAATTGTGCATAAATTGTTGTATATTGCTTGTTTGTTCTTTGTGGTTTATGTTGTTAGGTATGGATAAAGCAAACAATCACAGAAAGCGGTCAAAACGGACTCAAACACGAACCGGGAAAGGAAGTTTTAGAGCAAACAAATAGGGCCGGGAGTGGGGGAAGATGATATCAAAGTCAACCTCTTTCAACCTGTCCTGGTCAACCACAAAAAGGACAAATCCTAGTTACAAACTGTCTAATGTTAAATCAAAATTTCAAAATAAATCCCTAAACCCTAACCCCGTTATCTTTTAGGCTTACTCTTACCATCCAATAACCTACCCGGTCTAACCTTTTTATTAATAGCCCAAGTCAACAAAGCCCATTTACCCAGTCAAACCCTTACCTCCCCCCCCCCATTTCAGTTAAAAATAAGCGGGAAACACAATTATTACAGTTCACCATCTTCCCCGATTTACCATTCACTCAAATCAAAGGGCAATAAAAAAGTACAAAAAAAGACCAAAAAACAAAATAAGGTTAATTGGATACACGGATGATAATTCAAGGGATAAGGTACAAGCTGGCAGGGTTATACGTCATTAAGAGACTCCTATTGGTCAATTCTCACAAAAGAATCACCGTGGCATTGAAGAAAACACCTCAATGATTGGGGAATTACACTAAAATGTCTCACAAAAGAAACACAAATTCCCTGACACACAGATTGCCACGCTGGCAATCCGTGTGCTCGTCTACTTGATCCAACGGCCAAGAATCAAGAGCTAATGATTGAAATAATAAATGGACATGATTGGAAGGAACGTGCAGAGTCCCGAGGACCTAGCAGGATCTACTTAAGGCTATAAATAGCCTCATTCACTTACACACATAGATATATCTTTTTCCTGTAATTTTTCTTTCAAAAAAATTTTGTTTATGTAGTTTTTAGTTAAAATGTAATTTTCCCCTTTTAAGCTCTTGTAATCTGATTTCTTAAGCATTGTAATTGTTTTGAGTAATAATAAGATCATCATTTAGTTTTCACAATCTCTTTTCACTTGTTAAAGTTTTTATAAAAAGTCAAATGTATGATACTGTTTCTTAAGCTCACAACAAGTTCTCATAAGCTCTTACAAGTCTCTAAGCTTGTATTTTAGCTCTAATTAGCCTTAATTTACTCAAACCTTAAAATCAGCTATAAGTACCTTTGCTTATTGGATTTGGAGCTTTTGGATGATGAACTAGAAAGGGAAGATTTCATTGGACTATACTGGCTTATTTACAATAAGCCAGAGCTTGTAGATAAGCTCAATTGAGCATTAATAACCTTTGTTTAGCTAAGGTTTTGGTTAGTTTCTTATTTCCTTTTCTATATTCTAGCTTAAATCTGCTTATTAGCTTATCATTTGTTTATTCTGCTTATAATTGGCTTATTTGTGCTTAATATTGTCTACTTATGCTTATTAGGTATGATTGATTATCTGTTTTCAGCTTTTATAGTATAGAACTTAGTTTTGCATTTCTTTTCTCATAAATCAATAAAAACCAAAAATATTAGCATAATTCTTAGTTCTTTATTGTTGGCTTATTTGCTTATTAATATTAGTTCATTAGGTTTGCTATAAGTTGTTAGAAATCTGGTACCTAAGTTTTTTACATAAAATTTCTATTTCATAAGGTTAAATGGACTTTAATAAAAATAAGGGGGTGTTTGGCACAGCAGTACTAACTATAAGTTAGTACTGCTAGTATCAATTTGGTCCTTAGATATTTGTTTTAATAATTCATTTGAGTTAGTTTAAACTGGTTACAATAGTTAGATTAGGGTCAATATAGTTTTCACTAGTTAGATTTTCATATACTCAAATCTGTCAAAACTTCATTTGCATTAAGAAGCTTAAGTCTGATCTAGATTTTATAATTGGTTTGTTTGCTCTTAATTTGATGTCATTTAGTTGTTTCAAGCCTGCATTTGTTATAATTTGGACATTTGAGTGTCAAATGCATCAGCAACTCTAAAAAAAAGAAATTTTCATGATAAGCTTTCAGTTAGTAAAAGTAGATTTTAGGATTTGATATTTGGATTTCAAATAGATTAGGGTCTAAAGCTTATCTGTTTCAATTTGCTTTTTAAAGTTAAGCTCATTTGTTTATCTGAATTTAGCTTTTAAAATTGCTTCTTGTCTTTTCAAACATATAAAAAAACCAAAAGAATTGAGTGTTCTTAGTATAAGCTGTTTTCAATTAGCCTTTTTAATAAGCAATTAAGTTTCAAAATGTTTTTTGATCATAGATTTGAGAAGAGTTTTAGCTTATCTTTAAAGTAGTATAGAGCTTTTTAGCATAAGGATCCATTTTAGTACTTATTTTTAAGTTCAAAGTCAGCCCTTAAGTCCTGTTTGGTTAACAATTTTAGTTAAGTGCTTATTTCTTATTTTTAGCTCATTGCTTCTGGTTTTTGCTTATTTTTTTAGCTTAGACTTGTTTATTAGGTTAGTTTTAAAGTATTCATAGCTTATTTAGTTCTAGTTATAGCTTATTCAAGTTTTTAGCTTATTTAGTTTAAGTAAAAAGTTCAAAAAAATCTTTCTAAGTCTTAACTGTTTTTTTAGCTTATTTCTGGCTTATTTAGGACTTTTCATGAGTAAGTGTTTTTATTAAAAGTGTTTGTTCTTAGTTATTTACATCTTTGTTTCTTTAAGTTTTCAAAAATAAAAAAAATAACCAAAAGGTGAGGCTGGGACTTGAACCCACGACATCCCCTTCACACACACATAGCCCTTACCATTGTGCTACATTAGCTCATCCATTAGGATACAATTTCATTTTATCTTTATGCACTTTTTCATTTCTTTCTCTTATTAATAAGCCGTAGCTAGTTTTGATTTTTCCCGAGCTTATTAAATAAGCTGGGGACTAGTTTTCATTTTTCTCTTGTTCTTTGTAGCTTTTAGGATTTATCGTGAATTTATGGTAATTTTCTTAGTATTTGTTAATTTTTAATCATTTTTCTTAGATAAAAAGTTTCGAAAATCAATTAAAAATATAAAAATAATTTTTAAAAATACAAAAAAATAGTTTTTAGTCTTAGATTAAATAATTTTAGGTTTACAAGCATTTAGATCATTTTTATCACTTTTAGATTTTTAATTTCATTTTAAAGCCTTTTAATTTAGATTTAAAAATAGGATTTTATTATTAAAAATAGCTAAAAATAGTTTTCTGAGTTTTTATAATATTTTAGATTTTTCTAAGTTTAAAAATCATTTTTTAGAATTTTTAGGAATTTATTTGCTATTTTCTAGGAATTTAAATAGGTTAAATTAATTTTTAGTTCATAAAAAATTCAAAACATAAAAAAATGATAATTTTCTTCCTCTTAAAATTTTCTTTTGTCTTACTTTAGGTTTAGAAATTTTAATTGCATTTTTAGGAATTAATCTTGTCTTAGTTGCTTAATTGTCACGTTTTCTTCGTTCCCGTTAATTGTCTTTGTGCATTAATTTCTTTTGTTTGCTTAATTTAATTGTTGTTTTTAATTAGTAGTTATAGATAATCAAATCAATCTTTGCTTCCATTCAAATCTTTGTCCAAACAAGAACGTGGTTTCAATTTCATAAATCGTTGGAAGATAACGACCCGGGAATCAAACTTCCTCAAGGGAGACTTTGGGAATTTTCTTAATTGCTCTAGTGATATTAGTATTATACGTGTATGATTTACTAGCAATCATCACCACTGCAAAGAGGAAGGACATTGGAAAAGGAACTGTCCTGTGTATCTGGCTGAGTTGATGAAAAATAAGAAGAAAACTGGAGGTCAAAATGTTACATCCACTTCTTCAGGTATTTATACTATTGAATTATTTGCATTTCCTAAAAATTCCTATGTCTATGATACAGGTTGTGGTACTCACATTTGTAACACAAAACAAGGACTTAGAGGAGCAAAGAAACTGAATCGTGGTAGTCTCTACTTGTACGTGGGCAATGGTGTGCCCGCGGAAGTGGAAGCTATTGGAAGTTTTGACTTAGTTTTACCGAATGGTTTAATTATTGTTTTAGACAATTGTCATTATGCACCTTCTATTACTAGGGGTGTTCTTTCAGTTTCTCGTTTGGTTAATAAGGGTTTTACCTAATGTTTTATTAAAATAAAAAACAAATTACGGATTTCAGATTATAGTTTCAATGAATAATATGATTTATTTTAATGCTATTACTGTTAATGGTATTTATGAAATTGATATGCGTGATTCTACTTTACCAATCGTTAATTCAATATATTCTATTAGCAATAAGAGAACCAAACCTAATTTGGATTCTTCTTATCTTTGGCATTGTCGTCTTGCACATATAAACAAGAAACTATTGAATATAAGTTTGCAACATGATGAGACTTTTAAAACCTACAGAATAATGAACCGTTTGATCAATGCGTATCCTGTATATCTGGTAAGATGACAAGAAAACATTTTTATCCACTTCTTCAGGTATTTATACTATTGAATTATTTGCATTTACTAAAAATTCCTGAGTGTATGGCACTGGTTGTGGTACTTACATTTGAAACACAAAACCGAGACTTAGAGGAGCAAAGAAGCTAAAGCGTGACTATTAAGGCCATACGATCAGATCGTGGTTATGAATATATTAAGGTATTCAAGAATGAAGTTGAAAATCAACTCGGAAAGACTATTAAGGCCATACGATCAGATCGTGGTGGTGAATATATTAGTCATTAATTTAAAGACTATCTAAAGGCTTATGTAATTGTTTAACAGCTTACACCTCCTTACACGCCACAACATAATGGTATGTCTGAGAGGCGTAATCGTACCTTGTCAAATATGGTTTGATCAATGATGAGTCTTACAACTTTACTGTTATCCTTTTGGGATTATACTCTAGAGTCTGCTGTACGCATTCTTAATATGGTTCCAGCCAATAAGGTAGACAAGACTCCATATGAACTATGGCATGGAAAAGTTCCTAACTTGTCTTACTTAAAGGTCTGGGGATGTGAGGCACATGTGAAACGTCACACGCCTGATAAACTTCAACAAAGATCTGTTAAGTGTATCTTCGTAGGATACCCTAAGGAAACTATGGGTTACTATTTCTACTACCCACCTGAAAACAAAATAGTTGTTGAGAGGTATGCAGATTTCTTGGAAAAGGATTTCATACTTCAAAAAGAGAGTGGGAGAAACGTAGAATTAGATGATGAAGATATTTTACCTTCTGAAAACACTAGCGAACATCCTATTGAGGAAGAAAGTCTTGCCCCGATTGTCTCTCAAGAAGAGGATGTTGTTCCCGTTCGTAGATCTGTAAGGACACATAAAGCTCCTGATCGATTGTGTCTAAATGTAGAGATCGATCCAGATCGACTGTCCTTCAATATTGAAGTTGAAGAGCACAGTTTAGGGGATCTTAATGAACCTGCTAATTATAAAGCAGCTTTATCGGACCCTGAATTCGAAAAGTGGCTTGTTGCTATGAACGAGGAAATGCAATCCATGAATGATAATAAAGTCTGGAAACTTGTAGTGCTTCCACCAAATGCAAAAGTTGTTAAAAGTAAGTGGATCTACAAGAAGAAGACAGATATGGATGGCAAGGTATACATTTATAAAGCTCGACTTGTTGCAAAGGGTTTCACTCAAACTTATGGTGTTGACTATGAGGAAACATTTTCACCTGTTGCCGACATAAGAGCTATTAGAATTCTCATAGCTATAGCGGCGTACTATGACTATGAGATTTGGCAAATGGACGTTAAAACCGCGTTCTTGAATGGTTTCTTAGAAGAAGAAATCTATATGGAACAACCTGAAGGTTTTATTGATCCTAATCATCCCAGTAAAGTATGTAAGCTTCAAAGATCCATTTATGGACTTAAGCAAGCATCTAGGAGCTGGAATAAGAGATTTGATGAGGAAATCAAAAAGTTTGGTTTTCATCAAAATCTTGATGAGCCATGTGTATATCAAAAGGCTAGTGGGAGTAACGTTATTTTCCTAATCTTATATGTTGATGACATAATATTAATGGGAAATCATATACCAAGTCTTCAAGAAGTTAAGGACTATCTTGGTAAGTGTTTTTCTATGAAAGATTTAGGAGAAGCGGCGTTTATTCTTGGAATAAAAATCTATAGAGATAGATCAAGGCGGTTGATTGGATTAAGTCAAAATGCTTATCTTGACAAAATCCTTAAGAGATATAGAATGGATAATTCAAAACGTGGTTCCATTCCAATGCAAGTTGATCTTCATTTAAATAAATCTCAATGTGCTACAACATCTGCAGAGATGAAGCGTATGCAAAATGTTCCTTATGCTTCGGCTGTAGGATCCATTATGTATGCTGTGAGGTGCACAAGACCTGATGTGGCGTTCGCGCAAAACATCACAAGCCGATTTCAACAGAATCCTGGTGAAGCTCACTGGACTGCTGTGAAAAATATTCTTAAGTATTTAAGAAATACTAAAGACACGTTTTTGGTGTATGGTGGTAATCCTGAAGCAGAACTGCAAGTTAAATGTTATTGTGATGCTGGATTCGAGACCGATAGAGATGACACGAAATCTCAAACTGGGTATGTCTTCGTTTTGAATGGGGGCGCAGTTGTATGGAAAAGCTCCAAACAAAGTACTACTGCACAACATGCCACAGAAGCTGAATATATAGCTGCTTCTGAAGCTGCAAAAGAAGCTGTTTGGATAAGGAAGTTTATTGATGAACTTGGCGTAGTTCCTTCAAATGACTATCCGATAAAGATGAATTGTGACAATTCTGCTGCAATTATCATAGCCAAAGAATCAGGAATTCAGAAAGGCGCCAGACACTTTCAAAGAAAATATCATTATGTTCGTGAGTGCATTAAAACTGGCGAAATTGATATTGTTAAAGTTCATACAGATGAAAATCTAGCTGATCCGTTTACGAAAGCCTTAGCCGGTCCTAAGCTTACTCGACATGCTAGAAGCATGGGTCTTCGTCCTGCTAGTAGTTTCATGTAATCTGTATTTTAGTATTTGGATAAAGGATATTGTTTTGCTAAGGATTGTAAAGTGGCGCCTAGGAATGTGAACCCCGTCAATACTAGGAACCTAGTTGCTAGGACTTGTTACAAGTGTGGTAGTACTGATCATATCAAGTCTGCTTATCCTAGGTTGAATCAGGCCTAGAGGCCCGGGGTAAACCATCAGAACCAAGTTATGGCTGTTAATGGGGGTCAGGGGCGTGGGAACCAAGGAAATTAGGCAAGAGGTAGGGCATTCATATTGGGAACAAAGGAGGCTTGCTAGGACCTGAACATCATGACGGGTACGTTTACTCTAAATTATCATTATGCCACTACCTTATTTGACTCTAGTACTGACTATAGCTTTGTTTCCACTACTTTTATACCTCTGTTAGGCATAGAGCCTAGTGATTTAGGTTTCAGTTATGAGATTAAGATAGCTAGCGGACAGGTAGTAGAGATTGATAAGGTTATTAGAGGGTGCACATTAGAAATAGAAGGTCATGTGTTTGACATAAACTTGATACCCTTTGGAAGTGGGAGCTTTGATGTGATCATAGGTATGGATTGGTTGTCTGACCATAAGGCTGAGATAATTTGTCATGAGAAAGTAGTGAGGATACCACTACTAGATGGCAAGGTGCTTAGAGTATTAGGAGAGAAACTGGAAGAAAAGATAAGGCAGTTAATGAGTGCTAAGGCTAAGGAAAAGAAACAAGAAGAGATCGTTGTAGTGAAAGATTTTCCTGAGGTATTCCCGGATGATCTATCTGGATTGCCGCTTGTTTGGGAAATCGAGTTTCAGATTGAGTTAGTCCCTGAAGCGATGCCGGTTGCAAAGTCTCCCTACCGTTTGGCACCCTCTGAATTGGATGAGTTATTAGGTCAACTCAAGGAACTCTAAGGCAAAGGTTTCATTCGACCAAGCTCATCACCTTAGGGAGCACCGATGTTGTTTGTTAAGAAAAAGGACGGATCCTTTAGGATGTGTATTGATTATAGAGAATTGAATAAGTGGACCATTAAGAATCGTTATCCACTCCCTAGGATTGACGACATGTTTGACCAACTTCAAGGATCACAGTACTTCTCTAAGATAGACCTTAGGTCCGAATACCATCAGCTAAGAGTGTACGAGGAAGACATTCCAAAGACTGCATTTAGAACTCGT